>JAZAVI010001064.1:35000-61402 GCA_036326025.1 Chrosomus eos | reverse complement strand
ACACACAAAACTAATATCTAACACAAACACATTCATACGAGTTGCAGAAAGAAGGAGAGTGAGGAAAGAATAAGTTTTAATAGTGAGATGGTGAAATCCCAAGTTTCTATATGCACTTTAAGACATTAACTGAACGAACCATCAATCATTAATTAAACCCTTCTATCGTTTCTTAGGCGGGTAATTCAATTTTATATCAATGCACCAGTTCAGTTAAGAGTCTGAAGGCTACTTGCTTGTCCTTGCGTTGCTTTGGGGTGCCCTTTTCTCAGCGTAAGAGGGGTTTCCCGGGTCCGTTGCGTCTCGTGCCTGGATAGATCGTGGGCAGCCAATCACGTGATGTGTTGGCGGATAAATGAAAGTCTTTGAAGTTCGAAGCGCCTTGCAGTCGAAACGTTTTAACAAAACTTTGCAGCAAAACTTAACTTGGAACCGAGACTTTAAACGGAAAAGAAAATACAACTAAGAAAAAGAAAGGGAAGTGAGATGAGTAGTTAGATGGCTTGAATGACGCTGTTGTTTTAACCCATGTTCTGATCTTAATTTGGGTTCTGTGTCTTCGTTCGTCTACAGGGTTACTTGTCTGTCTGTTAACTCTGTCGGCTCTCCCTACAGCAGCATTCTTCTTCTTTTCTATATCTTCTTCTAGTCTAACTCTGTTTGGGTTTAAGATTTTAAACTCCAATGTTTGTCCAGCCTCCTGGATGAGTTCTGACCAATTAGACACTGTCGTTATTTGAGAGGTGGCATTTTCTTCAGCTCTCATCGTAAATCATGTGTTATCTGTGATCCCCTTACTCTCCAGTTTTAGCAGAGTGCAAAAGACACAGTTTAGACATGATTCCTATTATAAGAACATGCAACATTTTGGGCCATCAACAGATACTCTGTTGTATACATAATGTATGCTAACAGTTATTTTGTTTTGTTTTTTAGGAATGTGTCTGCATCACGTTCTCCTTCACCAGCACCTCGCAGAGGAGCACGCAGGTGTCGTTCAGTTCTCAGTGCAATCGAGAATCATACGGAGTAAGTGCATAGACGTAATATTTTACAGATGAAACGTAAGCCGCTTTTCCACTGCATGGTACGGTACGGTTCGGTACGGCACGCTTTGGCGCTTTTCCACTGCATGGTACGGTACGGTACGGCTCACTTGTGGTGCTTTTCCACTGCATGGTACGGTACGGTTCGGTACGGCACGCTTTGGCGCTTTTCCACTGCATGGTACGGTACGGTACGGCTCACTTGTGGTGCTTTTCCACTGCATGGTACGGTACGGCTCGCTTCGGCTCGCTTTAAATGGTACCTGGTCTGTTGAGGTTCCAAGCTAACCGAACTGGTACTAAAATGTGATGTAAAAACACTGCAGATCACTGATTGGTCAGACAGAATCGTCACAGAATCGCCGAGAAGGCATTTGACAGAGTCAGTTGGAAATTCCTGTTTTCCACATTGGAGAGGTTTGGCTTTGGGGAGTCATTTATTAAATGGGTTAAACTATTATACACCTCACCGACAGCCTCTGTAGTGGCTTTCCTATAAGCCCAAGACAGGTGGTAAGGTGTTCTTCACACATTAAAACACTGCACACAGTGATATTCGTTTGGACAGTTGTTCTTTGTCCATTTAATGAGATCTTTAGACTTTACATTGTGCTGGTTCTATGGTAAGAACCATAAATTCCCGCCACCTGTGTCCCTCTGATTCAACCCAACTCAGTTTATACCATGTGATGGAACAGGTGTGGCTTTCATCTGCACCACTGATGCACACCGCCATCTAGTGGTGGAACAAATTACATTTGGCTCCTACACACCGGCCCCATAATTGTAATAATGTAAATTCACAATTAAACAACATATACATAGGGAGCCATAAATGTCTTTGTATGTGAATTCCAATTCTGCTTCAGTGCTCAGCTTCTAGTAGTAAACAGATTTTGGACACAGGCCTATCCAACTGTCCTGTTTTTGTCTTCAGTTGGACTGATCGAACAAATCCATTTTTATCAGGATAGGTTTTAATTACTCTTCCCATCAACCAGGAGCCGCGAGGAGCTACAGGATCCATGATAGCAACAATATCTCCCACGGTAAAGCTTCTTCGTGGTTTTATCCATTTCTGTCTCTCTTGTAGTAATGGTAAATATTCCCTTACCCATCTTTTCCAGAAGAGATCGGATAAATATTGTACCTGTCTCCATCGTTTCTTGATGTACAAATCTCCTTCATCGAAAACTCCAGGAATCCTTAGTGGCTTAGATTTTAAAAGGAGAATATGATTAGGCGTAAGTGCCTCAAGATCGTTCACATCGTCAGAGGCTTTCGTAATAGGACGGGCATTAAGGATTGCTTCTATCTCACACAGAAGAGTTTGAAAGCTTTCATCATCCATAGATTGTTGTCTAATGGTTGAATGCAACACCTTTTTCACAAGCCGAATAAGCCTCTCCCAAATTCCACCGATGTGAGACCCGGCAGGAGGGTTAAATACCCACTGAAGTCCCCTTGATGATAATGCATGCTGGATCTTGTTATGGTCTAACGCAGCTACTGCTTCCCTCAGCTCCCGCTCCGCTCCGACAAAATTTGTACCATTATCGGATCTCAACTGGGCAACTTGACCACGACGACACATAAACCGGCGAATGGCATTAATACAGGAGTCTGTATTTAACGTATAGGCCATCTCAAGATGTACAGCCCTGCTTGCCATGCAGGTGAAAATTACCCCGTAACGCTTAATTGATCCTCGACCTCTCTTGATTTCAATGGGCCCAAAGTAATCAACACCGACGTTGGTAAATGGTGGTAAATCGGGTAAAACTCTCTCTGCTGGCAAGTCAGACATTTTTTGCTCTCCGACCTTTCCTTGAAGGCGACGACATATGACACAGTCAGAGATTATTTTCCGACAAGCAGAATTAGCGCTAGTTATCCAGTAACGCTTACGGAGAAATGACAACATATAATTTCTTCCTGCATGGCCCAGCTGCTGATGCACATGCTTCAAGATAAGTTGAGAAACAGCCTGGTCTTTAGACAGTATAACTGGACGCTTTTCTTCCTCAGGCATGGCAGCCCTAGCAAGTCTCCCTCCTACTCTCAAAAGACCATTTTCCAGCACTGGATCAAGCCGAAAGATGTCGCTCTTTTTCTTGACAGTAACTCCTGCCTTCAATGCAATAATCTCATCAGAAAATCTCTCTTGTTGACAATACTGAATAATAACACTTTCTGCTCTCATGAGATCATCAGCAGTCAACGCTTTGCCATCCATTTTGGCCTTCATTTTTCTTGTTGCAGGAGATCTTTTTGCTTCATTTTTTGGAACGTCTTTTGTACAAGTAGATGCCTGTAAAGCCTTTCTCTGTTTCACAAGCTGCATAAGCATTTCTTTGATCTTGAGCATCCATGCTACAGAGGTTTTAAGTCTTGCAAAATCAGAAAAATAGCTGAAGAACTGACTGGTAGGAGGCATTGAAACCTGACAGGCAAAGGCATGTGCAGTGTATTCCAACTTAACTTCCTGGTCATCTGTAGGTATTGACAACTGATCAATGTTGGACTTGGGCCATTCTTCTTCTTCCTTCAAAAGAAAATCAGGTCCCTTAAGCCATCTCTCACATGCTAAAAACTCTTCAGCACCAAGACCCCTAGATGCCTCATCCGCCGGATTCAAACTTGACTTTATGTGCCTCCATTGCACACCATCTGTTGAGTCTCTTATAACAGCCACTCTATTTGCTACAAAGGTGTGGAACCGCTTAGTTTCATTTTGGATATATCTCAGTACAGTCATGCTGTCTGTCCAGAATACAGATGAATCCAAATGAATCTGCAACTCTTTTTTTAGCATTCTATCGACTCGTACAGCGAGAACAGCAGCCGTAAGTTCCAACCTCGGGATTGTCATCTGTTTTAATGGAGCAACTCTTGACTTTCCTAAAATAAATGCCACTACAGTCCTTTTTTCACTATTCACCAACCTCAAGTATGACACCGTTCCATAGCCATTTTCGCTGGCGTCAGAGAAGTGGTGAAGCTGAGCGTGTTTGGATGGACGAAAGTCATTGGGCTTTACACAACGGTCTACTTTCAGTGCTGCTATACAGTGCAAGTTAGCCAGCCATCTTGTCCATCGCTGAGAGAAGACCTGTGGAATCTTATCATCCCAGCCAACATTGCACTTGCACATTTCCTGGAGCACCTGTTTTACAGGCAAAGTAAATGGGGAAAGAAACCCCAAGGGGTCATAAATGGAACTAACCACAGACAACATGCCACGTCTTGTGTGAGGATGCTCCTTTATGGATTACCTAAAGGTAAATGTATCATTTTCAGTGCACCAATGCAAACCAAGTACTCTTTCCATTGGAAGATCATCTTTATCCAAGTCAAGCTCTTTAATTGCCTTTGATCTCTGTTCCTCTGGAATGCTCGACATAACAACACGACTATTACTCAACCATTTTGACAGCTGAAATCCTCCTTTTGCACAAGCAGCAATGAGATTCTGAGCCAAATGGAGTGCTTCAGCTTCTGTAGGCAAGGATGTTAAGCAGTCATCCATATAGAAGTTCTGAAGAATTGTGTTCGGAACACAAGGATCAAAGTGAGCTTGATGGTCATGTGCAATCCTCCTCAATGCATAATTAGCACAGCTGGGCGAGGACACTGCCCCAAAAAGATGAACTTTCATCCTATATTCCATAGTGTTCTGTGTAACATCACCACTAGGATACCACAAAAAACGCAGAAAGTCCACATGTTTCTGAGAAACCTTTACCTGATGAAACATGGCTTGTATATCAGCTATTAAAGCGACAGGCTCCCGTCTGAATCTTGTGAGAACTCCCAGCAGAGAATTGGTGAGATAGGGACCCTGCAGCAGCTGACCATTCAGAGAGATTCCTTTAAACACTGCACCACAATCAAACACTACTCTTAGAGTTTTCTTTTTCGGATGATACACACCGTGGTGTGGTATGTACCAAACCTTACCATCTTCTCGTTTCAACTGGTGAGGTGGCACTACCTCTGCATATCCTTTATCAATAACGTCAGACAGAAAAGATGTATACTGCTGCTGATATTCTCGATTTCTTTTAAACTTCCTTTGTAGACCCAAAACACGCTGTTCTGCAACACTACGGTTGTTTGGCATGATGACATTAGGAGATTTAAAAGGTAAGTCAATACAATAATTACCCTCTTCAAACTTGATTGTGGTTTCCATTATTTCCATGAACTGTTGGTCATTTTTGGACATGGTAACATCATTGTCTGACAGTTTCTCATTAAAATCATGATTGTATTGCGCAATCAACAGATCCTCCAGCCTGGCAACAGAGATCCTATTAGCAGTGACTACAGGACAGCCAGTCTCTCCTTTGTCACTACTACCACTTCTTAGTGGCCCATTCACGACCCACCCCAATAGGGTCTTGACGGCGTAGGGCCCCCCGCCTTGGCTGTTAATGATTTCCCAGGTTCCATAAGATTTGATGCATTGAGACCTATCAACAGATCTACCTCTGAATTAATACTGGAATTCTGATACTCTCCAGATATGGATAATCTTTCAAGTCGTCCAGAGTGAGAATGTTATTCTTGGTCACAGGCATTGATGTTTGACTATACAGCTCTGGTAAATCCACAAAGGTCTGTCCATCCAGGCTTGAAATTTGAAGACCACGGAGCATGAACGTGTCTACGGACCTTTCTTGGCCTAAAGTACGGAGCAGTATGGAGCTTTTTGTTCCTGTAAGATTCAGTTTTCTCATAAGATGTTCTGTACAGAAACTGGCTGAACTTCCTGGATCCAAAAATGCATAGGTGTTGACAATCTTGCTGCCTGACTTCGCCTTGACTTGTACTGGAATGATAGACAGAACACACTCCTTGTTCCCGGCCCCATTTTGACCACACGCCTGCAAAGCAGCAAGGGCATTTGTTACTGGTAATGGTGATGGTTCGCCTTTTGTTTCTATGTGAAGCAAGGTGGGATGCCTTTGATTGCAGACATCACAAATTAATGGGTTTCTGCAATCTTTACTTACATGTCCAATCTTCAAGCACCCAAAACAGGATCTATTTCCTTTTAAAACATTCAGTTTTTCTCTGTGTGTCATGTTCTTTAGACGAGAACACCTATCCAATGAATGGCAGTCTTTACAGACAATACACAGGTTATTGATGTTCTTTTGTTGAGCAGAACTGGTACAGGTATTTTGTACTTCAGATGGCCACAGTTGAGAAACAGTATGTACAGCTGCAACAGTTGCAAGACCTTTACTAGTAGACTTAGGCTGAGCTCTAGCATGAAATGAAAAGGATGTCTGTCCACTCTGCAGATCTCCAAATAATGGATCGGAAAGAATCTTCACCTGATGCTCAATAAACCTCACTAAATCAGAAAACATGGCCCTGCTACCACGACGCTCCTGTAAGTCACAGGCAGCAGCCCTCCACTTTTCTCGAAACTTATAAGACAGCTTCATCACAATGAGTCGAAGGTTAGATGGAACATTAATTTCGTCCATTTGCTGTAAATCTTCCATTACATTACAACAGCTTCTCAGAAAAATTGAAAAAGACTCCAAAGCATCAACATCTTCACCCTTTATTATAGGCCAACGCATGACCTTCTCCATATATGCTGCTGTAACTTTAATTTCACTACCGAAATGTTCTTTAAGCAGTTTCTTTGCTCGGTCATATCCTTGATCAGCTCTCATATTGTGACAACTACGGACTAACTCTCTTGGCCGTCCTCTTGTATATTGCTCTAGATAGTAAAGGCATTCTTGCTTGTCTTCGGTTTTCTTTTCAATGGCTTGTTCAAAAGCTTTAACAAAGGAGCCATATTGCAATGGATCTCCATCAAACTCCATTATCCTTCGAGGTGGAAGAGAAACCAACGCTTGCTGTTGCAACAATTGAGCAGCAATGTTAGTTTGCTGTTGTACAACATCGTACAACGTAGAATTTGGAGTAGAAACGTGAGTGGTAATTTGCTGAGGCAACAAATGTTGTGTCTGAATGTTATCTTCAGGCCTGTAGGAACTTAAATTCGGCTGCTTTGCAGATGAAGGTTTACCGCTCATTGAAGCTGGTGCTTGAGTTTGCATGCTTGATCTCTCCTTTGGACGTACAACCAAATTATCATATTGAGTACTTCCATGTCTTGGCTGTAAAGACGTCTTTGGGTTAGAGCATTTATTTGATGTACATGATTTTACATGCTTCACATAATATGCATTCATTGGATCATCTTCCTTACTCATTGGATCAACACTTCCTTCACTCATTTCCAGCACAGACAATTTTGCAGTGGCAGCAGCTAATTTTGACTCCATTTGTAATTGTTCCTTTTCTCTCCGCAGTTTCTCCTTTTGTCTTTGGAGATCTTCCTCTTTGGTCTCAAGAACATGCAGTTTTTTCAAAGCGGTTACAGATTGCAAAAGGGCTGCCTTTTCAGCTTTAGCTTTGAGACGAGCAGAAGCAGTGCTTGAAGCCTTTGAAGAACTTGACGAGGAATGGGTTTTAAAGCGAGATCCTTGCTTTGAAGCATTAGATACACTGTCATCAGGATTTACGTTTGTGTCTATTAAAGACATTCCATCATCATATACAACTCCAGCATCAGATAACCATTGCTTGATCAGTGATGAACTCATTATTTTCTTTCAATTTGCCAACAAGCCACCTTTGTTGCTGTTCCCACTCAGTTTTAAGCATTGGCATTTTCAGCAATGAATTATGAGTTTCAACGGCATCTTTGCACAGTGTTTCATAACTCTTGAAATATTTTTGCACATCAGAAACTGTTTCTTTGGTCACTTTTCCATAAAGAAGATCGTTGATCCTTCGTTGATCCTTTGTTTAATTTGATTTGTTTGAGTGAACTTTGATTTGCATTGCTTTTGTAAATTCTCAATAGACAATGAAACACCTTTGTCAGTCATTTTCCTGATTCTTTTCTCTGTTACAACAGCACTGTTTCTCTCAATAACAGCATGGCCATGCACTGAATTACTTTCAGCAACATCGGCATCATCCTTTCCACTTGTGAATTCATCATCATCATTCATTTCTCCAATGACGCTCATTGCGCACACACGCGCGTTCCCTTTAATGCACGTTCAATAAGCCACAAAGCGAAGATAATAATACTGAACAAAGTGAGACCCACTTCAACACAACATGCAGCAAGCTGAAAGTATTGTTGATTGTAGAAGAACATAATCATTTGAACTCAGGCCGCGATTCAAACTTCTTCCTGAATCAGAACTCATAATGCGATAAATATCGCTCAAAGAAGTTGTTCACTCACCGGCGTTTCGTAGAGCTTCTGAGATTTCGTCGCATGTACGAGTTGTGTAAACACTCTGTTCAGTTTTAGACGATAAGACTCTGCAACACATCAGGTAAGCGATCCACACTCCAGTAGTAGTCACTCACTCTGCCATATGCGCCAGTCAAACCCTTTTCCATTCACAGAATTCCTCCGTCCATTCCAGTGCACAAAAACTCAATTCCAAACGATATCTCCTTAATCCGAGATGGTTCTTACTTGTGTAGTGGCTTTCCTATAAGCCCAAGACAGGTGGTAAGGTGTTCTTCACACATTAAAACACTGCACACAGTGATATTCGTTTGGACAGTTGTTCTTTGTCCATTTAATGAGATCTTTAGACTTTACATTGTGCTGGTTCTATGGTAAGAACCATAAATTCCCGCCACCTGTGTCCCTCTGATTCAACCCAACTCAGTTTTATACCATGTGATGGAACAGGTGTGGCTTTCATCTGCACCACTGATGCACACCGCCATCTAGTGTTGGAACAAATTACATTTGGCTCCTACAGCCTCTATCACTACTAATGGTTTGTCCTCACAAAACTTCACATTGCACAGGGGGACTAGACAAGGATGCCCACTATCACCGCAACTGTTCACCATTTTTATTGAACCGCTTGCAGCCGCCATAACGCCAAGACACACTGATTACAGGTATCAGGACTAAAAATATGCATCACAAAATTAGCCTCTATGCTGATGACATACTACTATTCTTGGAGAACCCTTCAATCTCAATACAAGAAACAATTAAAATCATAAACTCATTTGCCAACATATCAGAATACTCGATTAACTGGGATAAATCAACTGTTTTACCATTACAACCCAAAAGATGGGATGTTACAGCCATCTCATCACCTATACCCCTGTGCATGGATAGTATCACCTATTTGGGTGTAAGAGTTTCCCCCAGGCTGTCAGATCTATTTACATTAAATTTCACCCCACTACTAAAATCAATTCAGGAAGACCTCCATCGCTGGGCAAACCTACCACTTTCCATCATGGGCAGGATAGCCACAATTAAAATGACAATATTACCCAAAGTAATCTATCTATTTTCAATGACCCCAATACAACCACCCACCGCCTGGTTTAAATCTCTAGACTCAGCAATTACAAAATTCTATTGGAAAAATAAGACTCCTAGAATAAAATTATCCACCCTACAGAAACCAAAAAGTCTAGGAGGATTGGAAGCACCTAATTTTACTTCATACTGTTTGGCAAATCATCTGCAATTTATACACAGATGGACTCTCCCTAACCAATCTGATATCACCTGGCTAGATTTGGAACAAAATATGTGTGATAACTTTCAGATCGCAGACCTTCCTTTTTTTACCCAAACAATTAAAAAACACTCCTGTTTCAAATCTCCCACAATTAGTTCAAGTCTGACAGCCTGGTGGAAATTCCACAATATTACCAACACTAAGCTCTCACATTTGAAACTCACCCCAATTTGGAATAACCCTGATTTCACTTGTAATAATAAAACACTCAATTTCAATTCCTGGGAAAATAAAGGTATTACTCATCTGCAACATATATTCGTTGATGGCAATTTCTCTACATTTGAGGACCTGGTCCAGAAATTTGGCATCACTGACAAACAATTCTTACAATACCTACAGATCAAATCATCAATTAAATCATCAATCAAACTTAACACTAACAATCCAACGGTCAATTTAGAACTCGCCCCAACTATCTCACAATTAATTAATATTCCATCTGCCCAAAAACTATTATCCAAAATCTACAAAATAGTGATACAAACAGACATTACCATAAGTCTCCCCATTGCTATGTAAAGACTGGGGGTTCATAAGCTCTTTAATCAAATTTTGATTTGGGGATAAATATTCAACAGTTATTAATCTCTGATCAACAAATTATTGAATACAGTTTGAACCGGGTCCTTACGTAAATAAATTACCCCAACGAGGGGTAATACAGCATACACGTCTGTTTAGGACAAGTATATAACAATTAAACAACGAATTATGATTAATTAGTCATATACATCCCACACAGAGGGATATAGCTGGTCTTTTAAAATACCAAAGCAGTTGACCCCTCCTCGCTCAGTCGCAACTCCGCCGTGCAGGGTGGCTGGAGGTTACAAGTGTCTTGTTGTCTATTTTAGCTTAAATTTTGCTGACAATGTTTGTGCACTTAAACAATTATCAGATTGTAGCTAGGATCTAATATTAGAGGCTTTGTTATGCGATCAACAACCACAGAGTCAATAAAGTATAAAATGAGGTTTAATGAATGAACTACACTACATGTAAAACAAGGATATAGATTAAACAAAATGAAATAAAAACAATAAGAAAGGAAAAACACAAGGAAAATACAATTGCTAGCACAGTTTTAGACCCTTTTGAGACAGCCACAGGAGATATACTTTACAACGTCTAAAATTTGGATGGAACAGTTTTGCATTCAGACCTGTAAGTTCTTGGTGTGCGGGAACAAACGTGCGGCGTCCAGAAGATGGAGGGCGGGTTTCTTTGGTTCCAAGCGTGGTTGATTCGCGGGAGATTCAAAAGTTCTGACTTAGTTCTGTATGCGTGAAGGGAGTCTTTTCACCGGAGTGCTGGAAGACTTACAAAACGCACGTGGAGGTCTCAGTCGGGAGACGAGAACACTAAGAACGGACTGGCTATGCGCAAAATGAAACGAAGTTAAAATAAAACAGGAACATTAAAATAAAATACGAAGATTACAAAGAATACACAGGAACATGGTACACACGAACAGAGAGAGCGATTGTCTCTGAGTTGGGGATTTTAAAGATGAGCTAGGCACGCCTGGGTAAGGCGCGCCGGCCAATGATAGCGTCCCATATCGAGGAGCGCGTACGCCCCCTGATTGGGGTGGAGATCAGCGGTAACATGAATTTTTGACCAAGTAGAAAATTAAGCTTACTTTGGAAATTGCATATACATGTGATTATACATTTTACGATATTGATATACAGCTTAATAGATAGATCAGATTTGTAGGATTACAACGATATCACACATCTCACATCACAGACGTACTATTACAGAGTTACATCTGGAGACACACATTCAGGCATTCCTAAGGATCGTACATTCCTGAAAACATTCGTAATACAAGTTTGCACATTTACAGTTCTTCTACATGTATTTTAATACACCGAAGATGTTATAGTAGCGACTTAGGAGAGAAAGTTAGAGTTCATCTGTATGTGTGTGCGAGAATGTATATTGCGTTCGGCGGGAAAACAGACAAAGGAACGTATGTTCGGCGCTTTCCCCCCTCCCGATTTCCGCTAGGAGGGGGAGAAATGAGGGAAGCCTGTTGGTAACACATTCAGGGACCCTTTATCACCATAAATGACACCTTTAGATTGTACTTTCTAGACTTGGAGACGCCAGTTCGGGACTGGGGAGTGTTATCAGTTGACCATATGTCCTCAAGAATGTGTGTGTGTCAGTTAGGGTCCTTTGTTCTGGATTTAAATTTGTTGCGAGTTCGTGATTCAATAAAAGAGAGTTCATGATGATACCTAAATCTCTACAGCTAACTGGGAATCAGATTTATCTATCCAAACTGATGCCGATTTCTGGACTCAAGTCTGCAAAAATACTTTTCTCATGTCCAAAAATACCAATCTACAGCTAATACAGTACAAGACTATCCATAGGACTCACCTCACTAGACGGAAATTATTTCATATGGGCTCCACTTCAGACATTTGTCCACACTGCACTCAAAACTGCAGGGACACATGCACTTTGGCACTGCACCCCTATAAAACAACTCTGGGAAATGGTTACAAGGATTTTATCTGACTTTTTCGGCTGCTCCATCCCATCATCACCATCTGTCTGCTTACTCGGAGATATCTCCTCAATCAACTTGAATCACATGAACAGTAAAACTCTGCTGGTCGCGCTGTCGCCAAGAAAACCATCTTCATTAATTGGAAAACAAAAAACAAAATCCATATCGCTATTTGGAACAACTTACTTTTGGATCACATCTCAGTATTAATTTTAAATAACCCATCTGGAAAGTATAACTAAATAACTACCATCCACCTGGCGAGCACTGTCCAAATTTCTAAAGTCTTAGCTCTGCTTGCCCCCCTGCCCGAGACTCAGTCTTCGCGATTTCACTTATCACTCAACAACCTTAGCAAACCTGCTTTACTAGCATCTGCCATACCCCATTACCACTTAGACCAGTGGTTCCCAACCCTGCTCCTGGAGTACCCCCAACACTGCACGTTTTCTTTGTCTCCCTAATCAAACACACCTGATTCAACTCATCAGCTCATTATCACATGGCTTAATGAGCCGATGAGTTGAATCAGGTGTGTTTGATTAGGGAGAAAAAGAAAACGTGCAGTGTTGGGGGTACTCCAGGAGCAGGGTTGGGAACCACTGACTTAGACAACTCATGACTCACAACATTACATACTATAGGGACAAATCAGCAGGATTGGGATAACTCTTTCACTCCCCATTACAAGCCGCAAAACGCTCCCCTTTATCTGGGGGTGGGGGGTTCGTGGGCTGAAGGGGTGTTTACCCTGAGGGAGAACATGCCTCCCCTTTCACCTTGCCTCCACCGTCCTCCTTCTCTGCAACTGCTGGGGCCGGCTCTACTCTGTACACCCCACTTTTTAATGCTCCACATGTTAGATGGTCAACATTTATATTCCTATTTTAGAATTAAGGTGTGCTGTGTGGAGACCCTGAAGAGGTCCTGCACTGTTGCCCCCCACTTCTTTTTAATGCATACATTTAATCACACAATCAATCAATAGGTAGGGAAGTGGGTGATGCCTGATGTAGTTCTGAATAAGTTCTACCCCTTGCGCCGCACCTCTTTTAATGCACTTAGACAATTTAAAACCCTAGAAGATATAACACAGGGATAGTGGGGTGGGTAGATGAGCTGGCCCGTCGGTAGAGTAGCGGCTGAGGGCGGGGGCGGGGGAGAGCAGTGGTGGTGAAAATTTCTGAAGAAACAATCCTCCACCCCCCTCTAACTCCTAGGACTAAATATGCTCCTCAGCCCCGGTGAGGACTGAAGCAGCCAGAGCAAAGAGCCGTTGAGCCTGACCCAACCCAACCAACCCCCTCTTATAGCCAGGACACTGTAATTTGATTACAGTAATTCATACCAATCCTGCTGATTTCAACATTCAAACACAAAACACTCAATCACACAATTTACACACATGATAAATCCATCCTAGCGCACACACAAACAAACACACACACACACACACACACAACACACACACACATACACACACACACACACACACACCTTTCCCTCTCTACCCTCATGGTAAACTATCATTTTTTCTCTCTTCTCTCTTCCTTTTTTGTTTTGTTTGTCAATTATTGTTCTCATTTGTTTCATGTTGTATATGTGATACACACTGTGTATATGAATATCTTTTCTCAACATCAAAAAAAAAATATATATATAAAAAAAAAGACAGAATCGTCACTACCAGCGTCATTGGATTTGCAACACGAGAAACTAAACCTGCTAGATTTAGATAACCAGTAGACTATAGCCAACGTGGTAGCACCTGTTTTTTACTTTCTTGGAAAAAAAAAAGAGATCAAAACTTTAAAAAACAAATGGCTGAATCGTGGTCAGTGGACGAGGTGCGTGCAGACGTTCCTCTCGTTGGTTGCCGAGGAGCGGATCCAGCGAGAGCTGGATGGGGCAAAACGGAATGAAAAAGTGTTCCAAGAAGTAGCTCAGCTCTAGTAATCCATCGACCGGAAGTTGAAGTCGGCCGGGTGCCGCCATCTTGTAGCAGAACTTCACTTGCGTTAGCATTTCCATTTACTCCCATTCATTTTGTCATCGCTGTGACGGCGAATAATCTGTCCATTATTTATTTCTAAAGAAACACGACAATGTATAAAGGGCTCCATTACCTTCCATGTTACATTATGGCCCCGTAGAAACAGTTTTTGTAAAAATAGGCTAACGACTGCGTCATAACCACTCGACTCTCTGTCGCGCTGTACAGAAATGACCATACAGACAGGAGGAGAAGCTCGCAGGCAATCGGGGGACATCCCATTTGCTCAAGTTCCCCGTCTCTGCAAGATTAACGTTGGCAATTTTCACGCACAGCTACTAGAATATTTACGTCTGTCAGACAGGTTGCTCACGTCATCAAGCTTAGTTTGAGTCGGTTTGAGTCTGTACCATGCAGTGGAAAAGCGCCAGTAGCCTATTATGTTTGCATCGTCATAATGTAAAAGTTCCTATTCTTGTGTGAAATTACAGATGTTTTTGTAATCCATGGTAATTAGTGATTGATAATGATTATAATAATACAGTTTCTTTGATTATGTTATCAGCATGCATTCTATATGGGCCATCAACAGATACTCTGTTGTATACATAATGTATGCTAACAGTTATTTTGTTTTGTTTTTTAGGAAAGTGGCTGCATCACGTTCTCCTTCTCCAGCACCTCGCAGAGGAGCACGCAGGTGTCGTTCAGTTCTCAGTGAGATCGAGAATAATACTGAGTAAGTGCATAGATGTAGTATTTTACAGATGAAATGTAGCCTATTACATCGTCATAATGTAAAAGTTCCTATTCTTGTGTGAAATTACAAATCTTTTTGTAAATAGTAATGTGTTCAAACTTTTCACCGGTACTATACACGCAGCAATGGAAATCAAAAAGAGTAAGTACATATTTATCTACTATTTTTTACCTACTACTGAGGCTTTGCAAAAAATGTGTTATGCATGCACAATATTACAATTATTGATTGGTAATGTTAATATAAAAGAGCTTATATTTATTTTTGTTTTATCAACATGCTGATTGCCCTGATAGCCCTGACATGCTGATAGTACTTTGATCAACCTTTTATTAACCTTTATTAATATTATTATTTTTATAGGAATGTGGCAGAGGGCCAAGACAAACATTCAGACGAGCAACAAGGAGCTGCCTTTACTTTTGTTTATTTTGTTCACATTCGATTTGCTTAGAGCCCACATCAACGAGGCATAAGCATTTACTGTGAGATACCTGCCTTTACTTTTGTTCATTTATTGCTCACAATTGCTTTGTTTATAGCTGACTGATTATTTATTTATTTTACTCACATTTGATTTACTTAGAGCAAATTTAGAACATTTAGTTTCTCCACATTGAGGAATTACAATAAAACAGATTGAAAAATCTTTGAATTTCCTCTCATTCTTTGTTCAGGCTGCCTCACAGCACCTTGATGGGCCATTAGCCATTGGTGGAGTGTCTTTAGTCTTCTCAGGTGTAAATCACATTAATATTCATGGGCATTCACACTACCCCGCATACAGCAGTAATTACCAAAAACTGACATAAGAAATTTAAATTGTTATATTGTTTATGAAAGAGTGGTCAGAATGATTTTACTTCATTTTGAAGTAAAAATTCTAGCCTACTCAAAAGTCAAAAGCCTACAAGAATAGCCTACTCAAAAGTCTTTGGACAACTATTCAGTATGTGTTAAATGGCCTTATTGCGGTGACATTTTTTTTCCCAAAACGTACTTACCACGCATATTTTTTTTCTATAAAATGCAAACATTTACATCCAGTTTGCTCACATATTATTGTAGCAGAGTTTTTGCTGAATACAGCAAATTTATATGTTGGCAAAGGGTATGTTTTAAGTAGCTGAAATAAGCACAAATATCAGGGCATGTCAAAACATCTCAAGTACCCCAAAACACCTCAGACCCCAGAGGGTTAACCCTCTGGGGTCTGAGCTGTTTAGGGCTCTTTAGGTGTTTTGACATGCCCTGAATAGTTGTAAACAATACTTTTGAGTTACTATTCTTGTAGGCTAGAATTTGTACTTCAAAATGAAGTGAAAATCATTCTGACCACTCTTTCAGAAAGATCAATATAACGATTTGAATTTCTTACATCGGTTTTTGGGTCAGCAGTGCTGTATGCGTGGGAGTGTTAATGCCCATGAATATTAATGTGATTTACACCTGGGAAGACTAAAGACACTCCCCCAATGGCTAATGGCCCATCAAGGTGCTGTGAGGCAGCCTGAACTAAGAATGATTCACTGATTAATAAAAAGTTAAAAAGAACAGCATTTATTCAAAATAGAAATCTTTCCTAAGAACATAAAGACTTAAAGTCATTCATATCACTTAACACATCCTTTCAAAAAAAAAAACAAAACATAAAAAGACCAAACTTGTTTTTTTTATATAAATATATATATAAAATATTGCTTATATAATGCTTATATAAATAAAAAAAAGTGCATTCGAAGAATCCTAAAAAACTATCACAGGTTAAAAAAAATTAAGCAGCACAACTGTTTACAACATTGATTTTTTAAAAAAAATATATCAGAATGATTTCTGAAGACTGATGGTGACGATGTAAACACAACAAAACAAAAGCAAAAAACTGTTAGCACATTATCCAAAGTAAACTGATGGACAATTATGATTATAGATGCACAATGTATCTGTTGATGGACAGAGAAACATCTATTGATGGGTAGACCGCGTAACCGCGAGTATCTGTTTATGGCTCATCGACCGCACGCATTTACTGATACACTCAATGAACGGCTGTACCTAATACAAATAAAACATCCCCAGTTAACTAGCAGAGCATTCATTTAGTCCGCTCTTAAATAAGAGATCTAGAGCTAAAATGTTTTGTTTTTGAACTCAAGCTGAGCGCTCGTGTCCTGCTATCAGTGTCATGGATACAGTCTCTTGTGGCGGCGCGCGCGCAGTCTTCACTCGCTCTTAGGACATGCTCTTCAATCTATTGCCATTGCGGACACTATTCATTCCGGTGAAATCACAAAATAAAATGCACACAAACGTGTGTCCTATATACGTGTGTGTTTGATATAGACTGTAACCACTGATGAACATATTCGGTTTTGATGAGAGAAAAAAAAAAATATGCCGATGGCGGATTCGAACCCATAAACCTGACACGCTTGGCAAACGATCTAACCACTAGACCACAGGAGAACTCAAACAAAACTTGCAGATCAATATATTTCACTAAATCATTACAAACTAAGCAGTTATTTAAAAAGTTTACACAAGCGTATAGGCCTACACGAATGTTGTGAGTTAATATTTACTATAGTCTGAAAATGCATTTGAGCTCTATGATCAGAAAAGGAAATATAAAACACTAAACAACTTACTCCGAACTTGTATCCTCAGGGTCAATTTGTTCTTCAAAATGCAACCATTCGTCTGAGTTTCAAATTCCACTGAGGAAAAGGTTAATTATTCCCTGCTGTCCATAATCCTCTGGAGTAGCGTGCTTCCATCCCTAAAACGCGATGAACTATCAGTGAATCTCTGATGAAGAATCTTCATGTTGTTATGCAGTGATCGGGGCGTGCCGCGTGTGCGATGCATATCGCCTATTTACCATGTCAAAAGCGCTGGGGGTGTGGCGGGCTCACCTAATTATCTATAATGAAGGGAGAGCGAAAAAACTGTAACTGTACTTGGTTTCAAACGGATTACATAAACTGAAAATATTTTTTTTTAAATAAATTACTTGTGATTTCTGTGACAAGTATTGAAAGAGTTACAGTTAATGTTTCGGACGCGTTTCAGAATGGACTTAACTGACAGAGAGAAGGTAAAACGCGCATCATGTTTATTTTTCTTTATTTGACGAAAAGCACAACACTTTGTTTTTATTGTGAGTATCCACAATAAAATACAAACTTAACAGGATCTAATGATGTACAACACTTATATTTAAGATCAAAATCAACAGAGTAATTTGATTCTCTTTTGCACTGATAAGGAAAAAATCCAGCAAAACGCGAGGACGCGTTTACCGACCTCTAAGAGTTAATAGATATCAATCAACAAAGTGTCCTGTGTTCACACACACACACATGGCTATAGGTGGAGGAGAGATTTGGCTATAGGGTGATGTGTGGATAACTTACACAGAAGAGACTTTGTTGCTCAGCACATGAAAATAAACTACTTACCGTGATCTCAGACTGTGTTTAAGTGGTTACTCCACTGTGTGGATCTTCACAAATTATAATTCAGAGATAATGAGTCACTGAATCTCTTTTCACAGTGTGTACACTTGTACGGTTGTTCTCCAGTGTGGATCCTCTCATGTGTTTTCAGTTTTGCTGGCAGACTGAATCTCTTGTCACAGTGTGAACACTTGTAAGGTTGTTCTCCGTATGGATCCTCTCATGTGTTTTCAGATTTGCTGACAGACTGAATCTCTTGTCGCAGTGTGAACACTTGTAAGGTTGTTCTCCAGTGTGGATCATCTCATGTGTTTTCAGATTTACTGACCGACTGAATCTCGTGTCACAGTGTGAACACTTGTAAGGTTTTTCCCCAGTGTGGATCCTCTCGTGTCTTTTCAGTTTTGCTGACAGACTGAATCTCTTGTCGCAGTGTGAACACTTATAAGGCTTTTCTCCAGTATGGATCCTCTCATGTGTTTTCAGTTTTGCTGACAGACTGAATCTCTTGTCACAGTGTGAACACTTGTAAGGTTTTTCTCCAGTGTGGATCATCTCATGTGTTTTCAGATTTGATGACTGACTGAATCTCTTGTCACAATGTGAACACTTGTAAGGTTGTTCTCCAGTGTGGATCCTCTCATGTGTTTTCAGATTTACTGACAGAGTGAATCTCTTGTCACAATGTGAACACTTGTAAGGTTGTTCTCCAGTGTGGATCATCTCATGTGTTTTCAGATTTGCTGATCGATTGAATCTCTTGTCACAGTGTGAACACTTGTAAGGTTTTTCCCCAGTGTGGATCATCTCATGTCTTTTCAGTTTTGCTGACAGACTGAATCTCTTGTCACAGTGTGAACACTTGTAAGGCTTTTCTCCAGTGTGGATCATCTCATGTGTTTTCAGAGATAATGAGTGACTGAATCTCTTGTCGCAGTGTGAACACTTGTAAGGTTTTTCTCCAGTGTGGATCATCTCATGTGTTTTCAGATTTGATGACTGACTGAATCTCTTGTCACAGTGTGAACACTTGTAAGGTTTTTCTCCAATGTGGATCATCTCGTGTGTTTTCAGATTTGATGACTGACTGAATCTCTTGTCACAGTGTGAACACTTGTAAGGTTTTTCTCCAGTGTGGATCCTCTCGTGTCTTTTCAGTTTTGCTGACTGACTGAATCTCTTGTCGCAGTGTGAACACTTGTAAGGTTGTTCTTCAGTGTGGATCCTCTCATGTGTTTTCAGTTTTGCTGACAGACTGAATCTCTTGTCACAGTGTGAACACTTGTAAGGTTTTTCTCCAATGTGGATCATCTCGTGTGTTTTCAGATTTGATGACTGACTGAATCTCTTGTCACAGTGTGAACACTTGTAGGGTTTTTCTCCAGTGTGGATTATCTCATGTGTTTTCAGATTTGATGACTGACTGAATCTCTTGTCACAGTGTGAACACTTGTAAGGTTTTTCTCCAGTGTGGATCATATGGTGCAGTTTTAAATGGGTTGCTGTAGTAAAAGTCTTCTCACACTCAAAGCAAATGTACTCTCTCACACCAGTGTGAATTTTCTGATGTGCGTGTAAATATGGCAGCAGTGAAAAACTCTTTCCACACACAGAACATGAATGTGGCTTCTCCTTTGTATGAACTGTCAGGTGTCTCTTCAGGGCTGATGTACTAGAAAATGTCATGCCGCATTGATCACATGAGAACGGCTTCTCTCCGGTGTGGATCCTCATGTGCATCTCAAGATTTTGTTTGCCTCTGAAACTCTTCCCACATTGATCACATGTGAACGGCTTCTCTCCGGTGTGGATCCTCATGTGCATCTCAAGATTTTGTTTGCTTGTGAAATTCTTCCCACACTGAGTGCAGGTGAAATATTTCTTGGCTCTTCTTTTCTTTAAAAATTTATTTTTAGTCTTTGAGCGACTGAAAGGTTTTCCTCCAGGTTGGACATGATGTTCCTCCTTCACTTCACTCAGTTCTTCCTCTCCTCCTTCACTTCACTCAGTTCTTCACTCTCCTCCTTCACTTCACTCAGTTCTTCACTCTCCTCCTTCACTTCACTCAGTTCTTCTCTCTCCTCCTTCACTTCACTCAGTTCTTCACTCTCCTCCTTCACTTCACTCAGTTCTTCACGCTCCTCCTTCACTTCACTCAGTTCTTCACGCTCCTCCTTCACTTCACTCAGTTCTTCTCTCTCCTCCTTCACTTCCATCAGGTCTGACATGAAAGAAAAAAAAATATTACATTTATTTTTCAGTACATCAATATAATTAACCGAGAGAAATATAAAGGGAAAGGACATGAGAAATGTGGCCACATGCGCAAGAGAGAGACAATGGGAAGACAAAAACAATCTTTAATATAGACTATACTGCATTAATCATAGACTAACTGATCTATAAATGAACATGCATCCCAGAAACTGTGTGAATGATTTATTGTCTTGTGTACTATTATGTATATACTATGGTATTTTTTTATACAACCAACTAACGGTCAATGTAACCTCCCCTGTATCATGTCTCCTACCTAATTAATCCTCATTTAATGACTCACACTTTGATGTGCATCACCTTCTCTTAGAATGCAGTGTGGATTTCTTATATCTATCTGAGCATTAATGAACAGAAAAAGGGTAAGGCAGAAGTATAACCTGTAGAGTATCCGGCTCAGGTTTTGGGGAAATATGTATTCAATAATTCATAATTCAAAATAAATAATTATTTGTACGGGTTTGAACCAGATAATCATACATGTTAAATCACCCAAAGAAGGGGATAATATGTTACCTGCATCTGCATTCATAAACAGTTAATCACAAAGGATTATAGTCAACTGCATATGTACACATTTTACAGACAGGTTAAAATTAGCTCAATTGTATATCAATACTCAATCCTAACGGGTTATAATTAAATATTAATATGTCAATTGTCTAAAATAGATAATTTGTCAGGATAATCTCTAATGGGATTAATTTATGATCGAACCATAAATTCCAGCAAGACAGATCATCACAGGGGAGGTGGCGCTGCACATGCGGCGACTCGCAACAGGTGTCTGCAGTTGAGTGTGATTGTGTTCATGTGTGTTGGTGGAGTAGGCTACGTTTTTTCTTGGTTTATTTGCAGTTCTTTTACTTTTTATTTCTATTTTTAACACAATTTTATATTATGTGATGGCTCTAAGGAAGATGGGGATCATATCATTGCTGGTTTTAACATTCTTACTCAACTTTGCTGCTGGAACATTTCCGAACCGGATTCAATATATCCGAGATTTTCTCCTTGGACTGAATACAGGCAGTTTGGTGTCGAGGCAACTCACAAATTCCCCCCTGTTCAAGGACATTATGGCTTACAATGATTGCCAGCTTTCTAGTGGAGAAGACGGCAGGACCAGAAGAAAAACACGGAAAAGAGGCAAAAAAGGTGGCGTGAGGCAACGCGTGAGAATTTTAACAAGAAAGAGACATCTGCCTCTACCCTCAATAGTCCTGGCTAATGTCCAATCACTGAAAAATAAGATGGACGAACTACAAGCACGAGTATCTTACACACGGGAGTTCAGAGATGCGTGCGTGTTAGCCTTCACCGAGACTTGGCTGACGGCTGCAGACATGGATCCTACAACTGATATCGACGGATTCGGGGTACCAGTACGTCTTGATCGTGACCCTTGTATGACGGGGAAGCGGCAGGGAGGTGGAGTATGCTTTTATATTAACCCAAGATGGTGTAATAATGTGACTGTACGGGAGAAAATTTGCCTACCTGACATTGAGCTATTGAAAATTTCGGTGAGACCATATTATTTGCCAAGGGAATTTCCTCAAGTGTTTCTGTCAGTTGTGTATATTCACCCCAAGGCTAACTCTAAAAATGCAAACAAGGTGTTGTTTTCTGTGTTACAAAGACTTCAGTCCATCTAACCTGATTCCCCATGTCTTATGGGTGATTTTAACCACAGTAATTGCAACAAAACACTTAGTCATTTCCATCAGTACATCACTTGTCACACTCGTGGAAATAAGACTCTTGACTTATGTTATGGATCCATACGAGGAGCGTATAGATCTGCGGCTGAGTCCCCACTGGGCTCTTCTGACCACAGTGTGGTTCACCTGTTCCCAACATATAAGTCTGTGCTGCAAAGGAGAGGCATAGAATCACGGACAGACCAGGTATGGAACGAGGATGGTATATTGGCCCTACAAGGGTGCTTCGAGTGCACGGACTGGTCTGTTCTTCACGCATTATCGGACAATATTAATGAGTTGACTGATGTGGTGGGTAGTTATCTCTCATTCTGTGTTGATAATGTGATTGATACTAAGGTTATCACCTGGCATTCAAATAATAAGCCTGGGTTTAATGCAGAATTGAAAAATCTTCTTAAGAAAAGTGTTGTTTTTAAAAGTGGTCATAAAGTTGCTTACTCTGCTATTAGGAAGGAAGGAAGAGCCGCTATTGTGAAGGCAAAACATAATTACAAAGAAAAAATAGAACATAAATATTTAAATGCTGATCAAAGGGCGGTTTGGGATGGAATGAAACTAATGACAGGCATACAGGAAAGTATTAGACCTACGTTATCTTTAAATGGGTATACATCTAATGCATGTTTAGCGAATGAACTTAACAAATTTTATTTAAGATTTGATGTGGACGATGATAATGTGAGGTATGACTCTTGGCAAAGTAATACGGTATTTAGTATCGATGCTCCTACGGTGGCCAATTTTTTAAAAGGATAAAAGTAAATTAAAGTCCTGGACCAGATAATATTAGTGGTAAGGTGTTGAGAGCGTGTAGTGTACAGTTAAGTGGTATATTTACACAGATTTTTAACATTTCTGTTAAAACGCAAACTGTCCCACTAATCTGGAAACATGCCATAATTGTTCCTTTGGCGAAGTGTAGGAGTCCGAAGGTTTTAACCTCCCTTGTGATGAAAACATTTGAGAAAATTATGAGAATAGAGATACTGAAGCATATCGAAGATAATTTAGATCCTCTCCAGTTTGCGTATAGAGCAGGGAGGGGTGTTGAGGATGCTATAACTACTCTTGTACACTTAGTAGCTCAACATCTGGAGACCCCAAAAACAAGGGCACGGCTAGCTCTTATTGCTTTCTCATCCGCATTCAATACAATTAAGCCACATTTGTTAGCCGAAAAACTAGTCAGATTATTTAACCTTGATCTTAACCTAGTAGGATGGATTGTAAATTTCTTATCAAACAGAACCCAGTGTGTGAGTCAATGGTTTGCTTTCTTCCAAGTTATGTTCTTCTATTGGTTCGCCTCAGGGGTGTGTTCTTTCCCCTTTGCTTTTTATTTTGTATACTAATGATTGTAGGAGTACATTTGACAATAGGTATATGTTAAAGTTTGCAGATGATACTGTGATTGTGAGTCTCCTTGCAAATGAGGAGAAATCTCATGGTCCAGTGGTGGAGGATTTTGTTTCTTGGTGTGCAGAGTGTAACCTAAATTTAAATATAACGAAGACCAAGGACATGATTATAGACTTCGGAAAATCGGTCATCCCTGTCTCTCCTACTGTCATAAACGGAAGGGATATTGAGTTTGTGGATGAATATCGATATCTGGGGGGTTGAGAACTAGGAGGTTCAAGAACTCATTCATACCAACTGCTATTTTAATGCTGAATAGTCTGTAACCATGTGTGTTCTTTTTGTTTCGTGAGTGTTTTTGTGACGTGTAGCACCTGTGCAAAACTAATTTCCTAAGGGATAAATAAACTAAA
Organism: Chrosomus eos; assembly: GCA_036326025.1. Lineage (NCBI taxonomy): Eukaryota > Metazoa > Chordata > Actinopteri > Cypriniformes > Leuciscidae > Chrosomus > Chrosomus eos. The sequence goes on along the minus strand of JAZAVI010001064.1, from coordinate 37,221 downwards.
CTGAACTGAACATAAGAAATCTATCAAATCTCATGAAAGATTACCCCTTTTTTAGATTTTCAGTTTATTCCTCGGGGGCCCCGGGGTTTTATTTTTATTTTCTATAAAAATCCTTTTTACATCACCCTTTTTACAGCTCGTAGCTAAAGGGGGCGAGACATCAAAGGGACGGGAAAATTTTGACGACCAGACATCAACCAATGAAAAAGGGAAATTTTTTAAAATAACACTATAGGGTTTTTCTAAGTTACAGGGATGGGTTTTACAAACAAATAAGGACAAAACACGGGGATTGAAAGGAAAGAAACGAAGAGAGGAGAAAGGAAGAGAGAGAGAGAGAAAGAGAGGAAAAGAAAAGGAGAAAAGAGAGAGGAGAGAGAGAGAAGAGAGAAAAGAGAGAAAAGAAGTTTGGGGGAAAATTTAAAAATTTTTTTTAAATGAACGAGTAATCAAATCCTTTTTCCAAAAACCTTTTTTGATTATACTGAATTACGGGGGGAAAGCCTAAAAATAATTTTTCCCTGTTCTGACTTTTTTTCCCGGGACGCTCGGGGGGTGGGGGTTTTCCCGCTGCGTGACTCCCATAGACTTTAAAAGGGGAAAGTGCCCGCTGCAAGGGTTTTTCCCCAAGACACCTCAGTTTATTTTTGACAACGTAGACGCAAGCGCATTGCACCTTAGCCTTTTTTTTTTTGGGTTTTTTTTTTGGGAAAACCCCCTTTTTTTTTTTTTTTTTTAAATTTTTTTTTTTGGGGTTAAAAAAATTTTTTTTTTTTTAAGGGAAACTTATTTAAAAAAAAAAATTTTTAAAAAATTTTTAATTTTTTTTTAATTTTTTTTCCTTTTTTTTTTGTTTTTTTAAAATTTTTTTTTTTAAAAATTTTTTTTTTAAAAAAAAAATTTTTTTTTTTTTTTTTTTAATTTTTTTTTGGGAAAATTAAAAAAAAATTTTTTAAAAAATTTTAAAATTTTTTTTTTTTTAAAAAAAATTTTAAAAATTTTTAAAAAAAGTTATTTTTTTAAAATTTTAAATTTTTTTTAAAATTTTAAAATTTAAAAATTTTTTTAAAGTTTTTTTGAAAAAATTTTTAAAAATTTTTTAATTTTTGGCCCTTTTTTCTCCCCGCCCCCCTTTTTCTTCCCCCCTGCTTTTTTCCCCTTTTGTTTTTTTTTTTTCTTCTTTCTCTTTGTTTTTGTTTTCCCTTTCCCTTTCCTTTTTTTTCCCCCCTTTTTTTTTTTTTTGAGGGCGCGAATAGGCCCCCCCGAAACCCTCTTTTCCCAACCCCCTCCCCGCCCCTGGTAACCAAAAAATTTTCCCCAAAAAATTTTTCCCCCTTCCGGGTAAAAAAAAAGGGAAAAGGGGTGGGGTTTTCCGGGCCCCGGGGAAAACCCGCCTTCCCCGGGGTTTGGCCCCCCCCCCCCCCGGGAAAAAAAGGAAAAAAAAGGAAAAAAAACGGGAAAAGGGGGGCGCAAAAAAAACCAAAATTTTCCACGAAAAACCCAAAAATCTTTTTGGGGGGCTATTTTGAAACCTCCACTCCCCCCCCCCAATTTTTTTAAAAAAATTTTTTGTTTAACCCAAGGGGGGGGAAAAAAAGTTTTAAAAACCCCGGGGGAAAGGGGGGAAAGGGGGGTTAGGTTTTTTTAAAACCAAAAAAAATAAGGGGAAACCGAACCCTGGGGAAAAATTAAAAAAACCCCCTTTTAAAAAACCCTTTTTTTTAAAAAGGGGCCACATAAAATTTTTTTTAAAATGGGTTTTTGTTTTTTTTTTTAAAAAAGGGATTTTTAAAAATTTTTAAAAAAATTTTTTTAAAAAAAAAAAAAATAAAAAAAAAAGCCCCCCAAAAGGTACGTTTAAAACCCAACCCAAAAGGGGGGGCCCATTTTTTTCCCTGGGGTTTTTATTTTTTTTTTTTATTTTTTCCCCGTTAAAGGGGGAAACCCATTTTTTAAAAAATTTTTTTTACCTTTTAAAATTTTTTTTTCCCCTTTTTGGCATTTTTAAACCTTAAAAACCCAAAAAACCCAAAAGAACGGCTCAAATGGAAGGGGCCCCGGGCTGGTGGCCCGGGGCGGGCGGGGGGCCAAAGGTAATCCAAAAAAATTTTAAAACCCAACGCCCCCCTTTTAAAGAAATTTTTTATAAAACTTTTCCTTTTTTTTCCCCCGCCCCCAAAAGGGGGGAAGGGTTGGAAAAAAAAAAGGAAAAAACCCCCCC
>JAZAVI010001064.1:0-30000 GCA_036326025.1 Chrosomus eos | reverse complement strand
TTCACTTTAACTCTGTCAATACTTGTCACAGAGATACGAGAGATGTCTCTTTATGAAGCTGAGATTCTCTTCTTTCAAATGAAGTAATTTTTTTTTTTTTTTTTAAATATTTCCAGTTTATGTAATCCGTTTGAAACCAAGGAGAGTTACAGTTTTTTCGCTCTCCCTTCATTATAGATAATTAGGTAGGGCCCTATAATTTCTGCGATCACGGAATCGCGGACGGAATCGCGGAATTGGCCAATTAACGCGGAATCTAGTGTTAACGCGGAATTTTACATATTTGGAATGAAATTCGGTTTTTGTGTGGGAGAAGAACGTATGTCTGGGGAAAATGCAGACGGGGAAGCAAATCTGGGCGACGCAACTGTCATTTCAGCTCATGACGGCATCAAAACAATAGCCGCGTTTCCACTGAAAGCATGGCGAAGCGGCTCTGCTTTCATTGGGGAAAAGGTTAAGAAACTCACACACGCACGCATGCAAGCTAGACATGTGCCGGTATTCGGTAATGCGATAAATCACGGTAATGAATATGCACGATATTGTTATCGCGGGCACTTCAAAATACCGTGAAAAATAATAGATCCGAATTTAGAGTTTTAGAATGCGCATTAGCTTATTTTCCATCAACCGTTAATAAAACCCAACTGCGTATATGCTGCGCAAAACACGTGCGCACTCTGATGTAAACAATCCCCACATAAGCACTGTGTTCATGCGGCGCAGTGCGCGCTCTAGTCTAATGTAAACAATCGCCGCATGGAGAAGAGGCATGGTGGAAATGAACGCTGCCGACGATTTATCTCCTTTCTAAAAGCAGAACTGCCAACTATGAAGGTAAAAGAGTAGCTAAACTCGAAAACACATAGATGTGAAATTGAGAACTTAGCATTCAGCTTGAGACTCACGCAATCAACACTTTTCACATGCTCTCACGCAGAGAAAAATCGCGGAGCAAAGATCACTGACACCGACAGACTAGAGAGAGCAGGTTACTTTTTATATGAAACAAATTCTCAGCTCTCAGGATCTGTCCATTTTATTACGAAATGCAGACAATAAATACCGTTTTGGCGCTTGTAAATGTGACGTGACAGATCACTGTAGCACCTTAGTTCAAGTGAACCGATCATCTGTTACTTTTTATTTAAAGATATAGTACAACTTCCCGAAAGGTATATATGCCTCATACATAATGGATCAATCAGTGTTTTTCAATCACGGAAAGAGGTCAATAAAACTGCAGGAGAACAATCGTCACAGAACGTTACATTTACCTCAGGAAAGCCATTTAATTACCAGCACGTTAGTTGACTAGAAAAAATAGAGAGGAGAATTTTTCGCTAAATATGTGCACTATTACATATTTATTATATTTTTACTTATGTCATTAGGCTACATAATTCTTATTATAATGAAAACCACATTATATTTAATTTGTCAATTTTAACCTTTAATAATAACAGTTGATAGGGCTTTCTGTATGTTTACAGAATTATGTGAGATATATTTTTTCTTGAGAAAAATGTACATGTAGGCTATCTACTGTAGTAGCCTACCTAATATTTATCTAAATGAGTTAAGATTGAATCAAGATTGAAATCAAATCAAGAATTGAACTGAAATCGTGAAAATTGTGTTAAGCAATAATACAAACAGTAGCCTACCAGTCACTGTACCATGTAAACATTGTAACATGTTGTCACTAAACTTAATAAAATTCTGTTTAGTTACCAAATGTTTTGACAATCACAATTACACCTATTGTGATGCAAATTGTTTTTTTTAGATCCCCCAATCCATCTGTTTCTCTTATGTAAATAAAATATCGTGATAATACCGTATACCGTGATAAAAGCTCAATCAATTAATCGCAGCATGAAAATTTGATACCGGCACATGCCTAATGCAAGCACACAAAATCCCCTCCGTGCATGCCTGTCTATGAGGTGCCGGACCAAGTGTGTGTGTCCGAGTTGAGAGCGCGAGAGAGAGACCGAGTGTGTCCGAGAGAGAGAGCGCGCGAGAGAGAACGAAGCTGCGTCCCAATGTGCACACCATCCATCCTAAAGTAAATAGTATGTGACATTAGTAATTTTCAATACTATTTAGGGCATAGTATGCACATTGGGACGGTGTCCGTGAGCGCACTCGACAGTGCGCGAGAGAGAGACAGAAGCTGCGTCCCAATGTGCATACTATGCCCGAAATAGTATTGACAATTACTAATGTAATGTCACATACTATTTAGGATGGATAGTGTGCACATTGGGACGCAGCTAGAGTGTGACTTTTATTTTAACTTATATAAACTAATATAATTTATTTTACAGGACAGTTTAAAGCTCATAACCATATTTTGTTGTTACTTGAAGTTCTTAGAGTAGGCCTACAGTGTCACAGTTGCATCATGCAAGTATTTGTCATTTTAAGAGTAAATGCCTATTTTATTTGTGTACATTTTATTCATTAACATTAAAAGCACACTCTTTTTACAACTAAAATAACAGTAAAGGGTAAAAAAAAACTGAATTCCCAAAAATTAAAACGGAAAAAAACGGAATTTGCAAAAATTAAAACGGAAAAAAACGGAATTTGGGAAAAAATAAAACGGAATTTGGGAAAAAATAAAATGGATTTTATAGGGCCCTAATTAGGTGAGCCCGCCACACCCCCAGCGCTTTTGACATGGTAAATAGGCGATATGCATCCCACACGCGGCACGCCCCCGATCACTGCATAACAACATGAAGATTCTTCATCAGAGATTCACTGATAGTTCATCGCGTTTTAGGGATGGAAGCACGCTAACGTTACTCCTTCAGAGGATTATGGACAGCTGGGAATAATTAACCTTTTCCTCAGTGGAATTTGAAACTCAGACGAACGGTTGCATTTTGAAGAACGGATTGACCCCGAGGATACAAGTTCGGAGTAAGTTTAGTGTTTTATAATTCCTTTTCTGATCATAGAGCTCAAATGCATTTTCAGACTATAGTAAATATTAACTCACAACGTTCGTGTAGGCCTATACGCTCGTGTAAACTTTTTAAATAACTGCTTAGTTTGTAATGATTTAGTGAAATATATTGATCTGCAAGTTTTGTTTGAGTTCTCCTGTGGTCTAGTGGTTAGATCAATTGCCAAGCGTGTTAGAGGTTACAGGTTCGAATCCACCACTAGCATATTTTTTTTCTCTCATCAAAACCGAATATGTTCATCAGTGGTTACAGTCTATATCAAACACACACGTATATAGGACACACGTTTGTGTGCATTTTATTTTGTGATTTCACCGGAATGAATAGTGTCCGCAATGGCAATAGATTGAAAAGCACGTTCTGTGCGCGCGCCGCCACAAGAGACTCACTGTATCCATGACACTGATAGCAGGACACGAGCGCTCAGCTTGAGTTCAAAAACAAAACATTTTAGCTAGAGATCTCTTATTTAAGAGCGGACTAAATGAATGATCTACTAGTTAACTAGAGATGTTTTATTTGTATTAGGTACAGCCGTTCATTGAGTGTATCAGTAAATGCGTGCGGTCGATGAGCCATAAACAGATACTCGCGGTTACGATGTGCTAACAGTTTTTTGCTTTTGTTTTGTTGTGTTTACATCGTCACCATCAGCCTTCAGAAATCATTCTGATATAATTTTTTTTTAAAATCAATGTTGTAAACAGTTATGCTGCTTAATTTTTTTTAACCTGTGATAGTTTTTTTAGGATTCTTTGAATGCACTTTTTTTTTATTTATATAAGCACTATATAAGCAATATTTTATATATTTTTTTATATATAAAAAAACAAGTTTGGTCTTTTTATGTTTTTTTTTTTTTTTTTGAAAGGAAGTGTTAAGTGATATGAATGACTTTAAGTCTTTATGTTCTTAGGAAAGATTTCTATTTTGAATAAATGCTGTTCTTTTTAACTTTTTATACATCGAATCATTCTTAGTTCAGGCTGCCTCACAGCACCTTGATGGGCCATTAGACATTGGGGGAGTGTCTTTAGTCTCCCCAGGTGTAAATCACATTAATATTCATGGGCATTAACACTCCCACGCATACAGCACTGCTGACCCAAAAACTGATGTAAGAAATTCAAATCGTTATATTGATCTTTCTGAAAGAGTGGTCAGAATGATTTTCACTTCATTTTGAAGTAAAAATTCTAGCCTACAAGAATAGTAACTCAAAAGTATTGTTTTCAACTATTCAGTATGTGTTAAATGGCCTTATTGCGGTGACATTTTTTTCCCAAAACGTACTAACCACGCATATTATTTTTTTTCTATAAAATGCAAACATGTACATCCATTTTGCTCACATATTATTGTAGCAGAGTTTGTGCTGAATACAGCAAATTTATATGTTGGCAAATGGTATGTTTTAAGTAGCTGAAATAAGCACAAATGTCAGGGCATATCAAAACACAGAAAGAGCCCGAAAACAGCTCAGACCCCAGAGGGTTAATCTGCACTAAACACAGCTCATTATTTCCAATTCGGGATGAAACAACGGATTGGCTTAGGCGACTGTCACTCTCGCGCAACCATGGCAACAGCTCTTTTGCCACACATGGACCTGCCCACTTGCGCGTACCCGTTTGATTTGAGTAGCCTATTTCAAGAGCACGGGCGTCAGTTTGGTTTGAAATGTGGTGGGGACAGAGAAGCAACCGGAAGTGCATTTTCAAAAGTACAAACCATTGTCTTTAAAAGCCTTTTGAGCCTCTCTGCTGCTCAACCCGTAAATAAATACATCGATTCGCAAATTATGTTTGAGTTCTTCAGTGGTCTAGTGGCAGAACTTTTGCCAAGCGTGTCAGAGGTTACGGGTTCGAATCCGCGTCGGGTAGAGTTTTTTTTCTCTCATCAAAACCGAATATGTTCATCATTGGTTACAGTCTATATCAAGCAGGAACACGTTTGTGTGGGCATTTTATCTTGTGATTTCACCGGAATGAATAGAGAGTCTCCACAACTGCGATAGATTGAGGAGCGCGAGTAAAGACTGCACACGCCACAGAGAACAGTCCTCATGTGTAGTCCTCATCAGAGTCAACAATGAACAAGAAATTCATCTTCATCACAGTGTAAATGATGGCAATGGAAAAACGTGTATCATGCAACCTGTTTTTAGCTTTGCCTTATAGATAACTAGCTCGTTATCTAATCAATAAATATATATTTTAAACTTTACCAATATCAATATGCCAGCTTGATAGTGAGTACTAAAATACATCTTATTTGTTTATCTTCATAATGATAAAGTTACATTTTTTTTATTACATGTGATTCTGACATGATGTCACTATGCACTGCGCTCCTTCCTCTCCGCTCGTCTCAGGTAAATAATGCATCTTCAGCTCAGCGGTCGGAGTCACGCGTTCATGTGTTTTGGGGGTGTGGCTTTGGAAGGAGCTCAGAAGGGAGCGGGTGGAGTGAATGGAAATAATGAGCTGTCTTTAAAACAGTCGTGAGAGGTCTACAGACACTCGATTTTTATACTTTCTTGTTCAGACTACTTACATTTTAATTATGCATTGATATATACAGAAAGTTTTAACAAATTTGGAAAAAAGTTTTTTATAAAAATCCTACCTACAATACCTTTAACGTGATCGACGAAATTCTTAATGATCAATAATCGATCGTCGATGAATCATGCCCATCCCTATTATAGACATACATCAGGCCACGAGTTCTATTTTGAAATCATTTACTAATTGCAATACTTAATTGGCTGTGTATTGTTTAGAGTCCGTGTGGTTGTTTTTATATAGGAATGACTGTGAGAAAATTAAAGATTAGCAGAACATAAGAATGCCATTCGAGTTCGTAATCCTCAATATCCCATGGCCCTACATTATAGAGATAAAAATCATGGTAGTCCAAGCACATTGAAAATAGTCGGTATAGAACATGTTCCTAACCCAAAAAGAGGAGGAGAAAGGGTTAATCCGCTACCACAGAGGATATAACATTGAAAGCAAGAGGAGATGTCAAGCTCGCGAGTTCCCGTTCGCGTGTAGATCTGTTATCCTCTCGCGGAAGTCATTAACCGCGTGCGCCAGCATCAGCCGTGCGTTCAGTTAGTATTAGCATTGATTTGCCGCCATAAATTAAACTTGTGAGGAAACGCAGCGCTGTTCCACTTGCTCTAACGTTACACAATCACACTAAACTGCATTTGAGTGTGTTGAAAGTTATTATGTATAAGCTAGATCGACATTAGAAAAACATACTGATCATATTCTAACAGTTCATCATGTTAAGCTATATAACATTGATTAGTTTTATGTACATTTGATCACCTGTCTAATAAAGTGTGTGCAAGAGCGGTGTCGCTGTTAAGTCGTGAAGCTCTGTCAAGTCCAAGTTAGCCGCGGACGCTAGCTCTCGACATCTCGAAAACGCCATGCCGATATTGAGCCTCATTTTAGTTCTCCTTTTTTGTCCCAAAGTGTGCTTGCCATGGTCTATAATGTGTGAACGAAACAAGAACAGCGTGCCGCTAAACGTTACGCAGTTGTCCACGTCTGTCACCATGGTTACATCATAGCTATGGCAGTACGAGCGGAAACGAGGATAGCGCGGATATTGCGTCATTGACAAGCAACATTTTTTTCCGGTACGGGCCATTATTTAAAATTGGAATTTCTCTGAAATACAATATCCCAAAAGTCTCCAAATATTCTTTAAGTACACAACTGCAGGAAATATATCCCACTGTGATTTTTGGATATTTATTACAAAATTCTTACATATTGTACCTTTAAATGAGAAGAACACACACAAAAATCATATATATATATGTATATATATATATATATATATATATATATATATATATATATATATATATATATATATATATATATATATATATATCCACTATTGTTATTACACAACACCATTACAGAAGAAGCTGGATGATAATTTTGCTCATCCAACACATTATGCAAATTATATTTTTATTGCATTAGGATACTGTATGCTCAGCCATAAATTCTTATTTTCTATAATGTTCAGGATTTTACACACGGCCATGGTGTACATTCATTTACACGTTTTAGCATTGAGCTCTTATTAGTTGTGGGGGGGCTACTGCTGCTGCTGTACTTATTTGCTTTATATATCCAGAAGTATTTCTAATATTCTGACCACCTCATGTATGTAAATAGGGCTGACAAAAAAACTATGAAGTGCAACATCACATTTAACTATGACCTCAGTATTGAATGTACACATTTCTGACTGACTAGTCACGTGTTGGTCACGTAAGCTATCTGCAATTAACTATTCTCTTCCAATAAACATGAACTAAAGCTGGCTACATAAAATACAACTTTAAAGTACGGCTAAAGTGTTTTAAGTGACAAATACAGTAATTTCATCAACTTACCAGCGAGCGTACTTCGGAAACACTGGAAATGAATGGGGTTCAGTGTTTGCATCTATCGGCTGCTCCACGACACGCGTCACTTCCGCATTCCTCAGTTCCCATGGCAGTCTATGCCATAGACATAATATAATACATAGATGCCCTATTGGCCGCTGGAGCGCACGTCAACGGCGCCGCCATATTGGGGATGGCAACTTTCCCATACCACTCATACTGGGAATTGAGAAAAATGCCTGTTTTGTGCACTGCTTGGGGCTGTACAAGTCGCCACACAATTGAAAACAGCTTTCGAGGAATTATCTTTCACAGGCAAGACTGAACGTTTGTTTTTGGTTGTATTTGGTCATTATTTAATTAGTAATATTAACGTTCAGAGGATAAATTTAAAAATACTACTGTTATTGTGTCACGAAATGTAGTTTTAATAGTTTTTCAGTCGACAATGTAGTTGTTTAAAGCTTAAATATGTGGTTTGTTTATAAAGATGGCGCCTATTTAAATATTTGATCTGACGGTTTCGGAGTTGTGAGATGCGATCACCGGGCGCTCAGCGCTCATGTACCCCGCATGCGACAGCCTTACCTCGGCCAGTGCGTCTGAAGTTTGCCGCCGGCTCGGATGTCTCTAGTCTAGTGATTAAACATGAGATATAATTCGTCTTGTGTATATCTAACGGGCGATCTTTGGTCTCATTAATCTATAAATGGTTCCCTGGTAAATCGTTTTGGCTGAGGGCAAAGTGAAGTTTCATAACTTTATATTTAGGCTTTTTTAACGTTGTATCGTGCTGTATGTTTGACTGAAGCTACTTCTGTTATAATGGCTATTATTACTGATCAATAAAACTTAAATTTAACTAAAAGAGTTAAATATTAAATATAAGTCACTATTTAACTTATTTTTTATTGTGTATATTCTGTAATTGATATTTCTTATTCTATTGCTATTATTATAGTATTATTAATAAACCATATGCTATTATCAGTATTTTTATGATTGTATTATTGTATGATATTATATAATTATACACTATTCATTACTATTTTATTTGCTGTATACTATTTGTTTATTTTATTGACTAAACTATTTACTATTACTTCTCACAAATGTTATATTTACTGCATTGCACAGTAGTTGTACCATAACATATGTATTAGCATAAAGGATCCATCAGTTATCTTTGTTATTGCTCAAATCTGGTCAATCACAGAAAATGCTTTTTCCACAATAAGAAAACTTAAATTATATCTCAGTATGGGGGTCTTCATCATTCTTATCCAAGAATAAAAAGCCAGATACATGACAAGTCTGAGCTTTGACCATTCTTTATTAAAACAAATATTTTACAAGTGTAGCTATTGAGATTTTAAATAACTAGAGATGGAACTTTTTGTACACCACATACAAACTACTGAAATCAGTTGATAAATATAAATACAGTTTTTGTTTTTATCCAGAATAAACGCAGCTCACCCTTGATTACAGTGCAGTCTTGCCCTCCGCAAAATGGCGGACCCGTTGACGTATCGCAGCAACGTTCCAAAGCGGCCAATAGGGCGTCTATGTATTATATTATGTCTATGGTCTATGCGAGTCTTCTTCTTCTATTGGAGTTTTATGGCGGTTGGCAAACCAACTTTCGGTGCATTACCGCCGCCAACTGGACTGGAGTGTGAAGCACTAATAAGCACGTGGAAATTAACACCTTAAATAAACACAAGTATGAAAATAAATAATAATAATAAATACATACATAATAATAATTTTAACCCAAATAGCCAAGTTCATTACTTCCTTCATAAGTTCTAACCTTTCTTTAACATATTTTATTAACACATGTTCAATTGTTTCTGCCTGGTCGCAATAATTACATTTAGCCGTTTTATGTTTTCCTATTTTGAAGAAAGAATGATTTAGTCTAGTGTGCCCTATTCCAATGCCAGAAATAACTGTATCTTCTTTTCTATTCCTAAAAACACTTCTTCCATTTCCTACTTGTTTCTGTATACTATACATATGTCTTCCCTTGTTATCACTGATCTATACTTCTTGCCATTTACTGTTTATAAATTCCTTAATTTGCCCTTTAACCTGTTTTTTTGCTCTTGTATATGTATATCTGTGTTTATACCATGGTCTGGGTGAATACTCGATTCTGATTGGCTGCAGGGTGTCCGTTAAAAAGTGATAGAGGACACCTAGTAAAGTAGTTCTGGTGAAACTGCCTGTTTACCATTCGAAATTAATAAATAAATGCGCTGCCTACAACAGCTGTGAGTAACCATAGCAACAGGCAGTCCACACAGAGCGCGCTCGCGTTCAGGGTCCTGGTTTGCGCGATGATGCAATCGGCTGTTCTGGGGCTAATGCTAATACAACAATGAGCGACTTCGTTATTTCATCTTCAGTCTCTCTCACTGCTCTCACGGACTGACGAGCCCAGTGAGCCCGCAGACTGCTCTCGCATCGATGGCCTGTCACAGACATTATTTGACGGCTCTCCAGTCCAGCATCGGAGAGTCGACCTAACGTTACAGCGGTGCTTCGGAGGCTGTGGTGGTTAGTGTAGACAAGTGTAACACATAGTGTTTTATGTGTAATAAAAAAAAATAACTATGCCTTTGTGTTTCATGAACTAAAAATGCATTTTCGAACCTGAAGGGTTCTACAAGCTGAGCGGACTATAAATATCTCCGGTTGCTAAATAAACCGTCAGGCAAGTTATTATTTGAAAAAAACTAGATTTAGCCTAATTAAAATATAAACTAATGTTTTAAAAATGTTTTATTTGGCAAGTGACCATGGTATAAGCGGGTTAATGCCCTTCGAGGTGTCCGTTGTAAGGTTTTAATGGACTTCGGCGGAGGCAACCGTCCTCCGCTGCGCGTCGGCCGGTTTACACCTCGCCGTCGTCCATTAAAACCTTACAACGGACACCTCGTCGGGCATTAACCCTTACGTGTTTCACAGCTTGTTTAGTTTATCATCCACTTCATTATCCTCCTCTCCCACATGAGGACATTACACTTACTTTACTTATTAAATTATTGCTTATTAAAGTGTTTAGTGTACAATAATGGGATGACTATAATTGGAGTAAGAAAAAGAGGATGCTTCCCAGAGTAATTAACACATTTAAATCTGTCCACACAGGACATCAAGTAGCGTATGATGCTTGACAACTCAAATGTGAAGTCATACAGTGACGACTTCAGGTTGAGCGCACAGAAGCGGTTGCACCAGCTGGACATAACTAAAAAAGACTAAAAAAGTGAAGCTAGGCTGTGTAGAATTAATACCTGTTGAGCCATCTAGACGTAACTGAGACTAAATCATACACCTAGTCAAAGTTTTTGTTACTGCGGACGTGAACTGTAATGTTTATGGTTAATTTGGACGAAATATTTTACAAACATGTGATAATTAATCATTATTTCTCCAAATATGTGCACCATTTGACTAAGAGCCCTGGCGGAGATATATATATATATATATATATATATATATATATATATATATTTTTTTTTTTTTTTTAAATTTTCAAAATTACAGAATTTGAAGTTCTTGACATTTCTTTTACACATTTTCACATTTGGTAGGTTTGAACATTTGGAAAAAAGAGAAAAGAAATAAACAAAAGATAAAGTGCATCACAGACATATATTAAATTAATTTAGCAGAGATACAGATATTTGGGCTTTTCGATTTTTAAAAACTTTACAGACTCAAAATATATTTTAAAGGCTGCTTTAAAATGAGCAAAGTTGGGTTTTGAGTTTCTCCATTTAGTTTGATGAATATGAAAATTTCCTAAGAGATACTGATAAAAATAGATCTAATCAATTGTTTACTGCATTTATCATTAATTAAATCAAGTTTATCTAAAAACAAATGTTTTGGAGACTTTACTTGCAGTTGTATTCATGACAATAGAATACTTTTTCAATTTTCTTTAACAGAAATATGACACTTAAATTTCTCAAGCTCAGGCAATCAGGGGGACGACTCTCTGTCGCACAGTAGAGAAATTACCGTATAGACAGAAGTAGAAGCTCAGGCAATTGGGGGGACGTGGAGGCATAAAGTCCAGGGAGAAGCCCCTAGAGAATCATAGTTCACACCGCAAGTCTTAATGCTCAATTCTGATTTTTTGCTCAGATCCGATTTTTTGGGTTGGCTGTTCACATTGCCTTTTAAAATCTGGCCTATATCTGATTCCAGTGTGAACCATTTGCATAATTCAATCTAACCCGCATGCGCAAAAGAACAAAGACATCATACGCAGCACGCTGTTGCACTAATGGTCGTGTGGTTATGGAGGAAGAAAGCGTTTTCGCTTTTATTTCTAAATTTCTGTGTAATGGAAGCCGTACAATTAATGAGCAGGTGCTGAGGAGGAGAAGAACGAAGACAAAGAAAGCAAAATTGGCTATTTTGTGCGCTGGAAGCAAACCACAATGCAGTTGGAGATAGATTTTGTTATCTTGCTGTAAATCCTGTTTCAAGAACCCGTCACAGATCTAGGCTGAAGGCGAGCCACACTGCAGAAGATCCCTGGGCTGCAGCATGAAGATAGGCCTCAAACCAGACCATGGGCCAAGAGCTCACAAAAATAACAGCGAAGAATGATTAAGATTAAATGAAGGCACTGTGGAATATTTCAGTGAAAGGTGCCCTAAAAATCCTTAACTTAAAGAAGTTAAAAATAGAAAGACAAAGAGCAGACAGAAAGACATGCAGCCATCTTGGAATGGGCGGAGAAAAGTCAATTTCTCCACTGACAGGAAAAGGACAACGACCACTTCTAGAATATATACAATTAATTAATGACAATTTACTCACAATGATAAAATTGGCAACTCACTGGTCAGTTAATGCTACTATGGAAGCTTGTTTCCGCCACAGAATGAAAAATAAAAAAGGTAATTGCGAAAAAAAGGTAATATCTCACAATTCTGACTTTTTTTCTCACAATTGCGAGTTTACATATCGCAAATTTTGACTTTTTTTCTCACAATTGCGAGTTTACATCTCGCAATTCTGACTTTTTTCCTCAGAATTGCGAGATATAAATTCAGAATTGCGTGATATAAAGTCGCAATTGTATGTTATAAAGTCGGAATTGCGAGATATAAAGTCGCAATTGTATGTTATAAAGTCAGAATTGTGAGATATAAAGTCAGAATTGCGTGATATAATGTCAGAATTGTGAGATATAAAGTCAGAATTGCGAGATATAAAGTCAGAATTGCGAGATATAAAGTCAGAATTGCGTGATATAATGTCAGAATTGCGAGATATAAAGTCAGAATGGCGAGATATAATGTCAGAATTGTGAGATATAAAGTCAGAATTGCGAGATATAATGTCAGAATTGCGAGATATAAAGTCAGAATTGCGAGATATAAAGTCAGAATTGCGAGATATAATGTCAGAATTGCGAGATATAAAGTCAGAATTGCGAGAGATAAAGTCAGAATTGCGAGATATAAAGTCAGAATTGCGTGATATAAAGTCAGAATTGTGAGATATAAAGTCAGAATTGCGTGTTATAAAGTCAGAATTGTGAGATATAAAGTCAGAATTGCGAGAGATAAAGTCAGAATTGCGAGATATTAAGTCAGAATTGTGAGATATAAAGTCAGAATTGCGAGATATAAAGTCAGAATTGCGAGATATAAAGTCAGAATTGCGTGATATAATGTCAGAATTGCGAGATATAAAGTCAGAATGGCGAGATATAATGTCAGAATTGTGAGATATAAAGTCAGAATTGCGAGATATAATGTCAGAATTGCGAGATATAAAGTCAGAATTGCGAGATATAAAGTCAGAATTGCGAGATATAATGTCAGAATTGCGAGATATAAAGTCAGAATTGCGAGATATAAAGTCAGAATTGCGAGATATAAAGTCAGAATTGCGTGATATAATGTCAGAATTGTGAGATATAAAGTCAGAATTGCGAGATATAAAGTCAGAATGGCGAGATATAATGTCAGAATTGCGAGATATAAAGTCAGAATTCTGAGATATAAGTCAGAATTGCGAGATATAAAGTCAGAATTGTGAGATATAAAGTCAGAATTGCGAGATATAAAGTCAGAATTGCGGATATAAAGTCAGAATTGTGAGATATAAAGTCAGAATTGCGTGTTATAAAGTCAGAATTGTGAGATATAAAGTCGCAATTGTGAGATAAACTATTCTGAGAGGAAAAAAAGTACTTTTTTTCCCCCCCATATAATTGGACTTTATAACTCGCAATTGCGAGTTTATATCTCACAATTCTGACTTTATATCTCACAATTCTGACTTTATATCTCACAATTCTGACTTTATATCTCACAATTCTGACTTTATATCTCGCAATTCTGACTTTATATCTCACACAATTCTGACTTTATATCTCGCAATTCTGACTTTATATCTCACAATTCTGACTTTATATCACGCAGTTGGGACTTTATTTTACGCAATTAAAATAAAGTGAGAATTGCGAGATGTAAACTCGCAATTGTGAGAAAAAAAGTCAGAATTGTGAGATAAAAAATCGCAATTATTTTTTTTTTTTTTATTCATTCGTGACATTCATCAGTTTATGTCTTAAATGGACGTAAATAGTTGGGAGAAAATGATCTGCACTCGGTCTTAAAGGGGCAGCGTCTAATAAACCTGTGACGATTGAGCCATTAATGCGAATAAAACAACAAAAGGCAGAGAAAATACTCACAGCTCTTGAATGAATAACTTAAACTTTAATAAGCATTAATCTATCTATGATGAACTATGCAGTGTTATTTTACATTTGATTACTAAATTAAATTTCTTTTCAGACAGAAACACTTACCTGAAAACTTCCTGAAATTAAAGCACTGTGTATATAATTTGTCTTTGTTTAATTGTATTGTTTTTTTTAACGTGTGTTTGTACTTGTTTTTGCTTATCATATCCTATATCATGAATATAAAACAAAAAAGCCTGCACACTGCTGCATAACAAATAGATATTTTATTCATTTTGTTAAAGCATTGATTTTTCTATAGATATATTTCAAAATATAAAGCAAATGTTAATTATTACCTGAATGTAAAAAACAAAACAAAAAAAAAAACACCAAAAAGAACCGAGAAGAATACCGTTAAATTACCATATCGATAAGCAGTACCGGTAAGAGTATAATACTGTTAAAACCTTAATGATACCCATCCCTAATGATGCAGTAAATAAAATGTTCGCAGTCACCGTTCAAAGTCATACGGGTTTGGAAACCAAAATACATCTAAAAAATGCATTAAAACATCTAAAACATAAAACTTTTTTTTTTTTACATTGAATCTTGAAAAAAAAATATATAGACCTACCTACCGACCCTTTTTTTTTTTTTGCTGTTACTGCAAACCAAAATATTTTTAAGGATGGCCTCACCACTTATTTTTATATATAGTATATTCGCGTGTAGAGACAGAGGGGGGTTTGGGGTAGTGGTTCTTTTTGTTTTTTCTTTCCTCATTTAGTTATATGTTGTTAGGGAATGTGTAAAAGATAAAAGTGCAGACAATGTTTTCCCTTATATGCTTGTCTCTTTAATGATTTAATGTACACTAGTTCTGCGGGCGTATCGTGACGAGCTGGACGCGCTCCGAGAGAAGGCCGTTAAAACCCATTCCCTATTTTTGTTTTCAAAACTTGTGTTGGTTGGTCCGATCAATTGTGCCCTAGTTTTCTGTAGTATGCATTATTAGTAGGGCTGTCAGTTAAACGCATTATTAATGGCGTTAATGCAAAACCATTTTAACGCGATACATTTTTTTATTGCGAGATTAACGCGCTTTTTGGCCTAGCAAACTTTGTAGTTTTTTCCACATGCTTTTGCAACAGGATGCGGCGCTGCGCTATGAAACCCATTCATTTCAATGGCTTGTGCCGCGCGAGGACTTTTGTTGCTTCGTCGACCAAAGCGGCGCGCACACCGCAGTCAAAATGAAAAAAATGTGCGATTAATTGTGAATAATCGCGAGTTAACTATGACATTAATGTGATTAATCGCGATTAAATATTTAATCGTTTGACAGCACTAATTATTAGTATGGTGTTTACTAAGTTTGATAATATTGTGTACAATAGAAGTCCCATTTCATTGGCTAGGCGCCAAAACCAATAACACGGCTCCTTTGAACACCCCCGCCCCACTCTCTCTCTCTCTCTCTCTCTCTCTCTCTCTCTCTCTCTCTCTCTCTCTCTCTCTCTCTCTCTCTCTCTCTCTCTCTCTCTCTCTCACCGCCACTGAGTTGCAAGTGCACAAGTTAGTTTTGCACCTCATTTATCGCAAAAGTCAAGGCGCGAAATTTGAATTTGCAGTGACAGATCTGAGAAGCTGCAAGTGCCAAATTGAGGTTCTATTGCGAATGTGAATGTAAGAATAAATGCAAATATATATTACATGCTTGTGACATTTTACACATTTGTGACTACTTGTCTGCAGCTTCAAATTCAGAATGACTATTGTAAAATGGAAAATATTATTTATCAGTCATCCCAGCGTGCACCTTGATGTCAATTTAAAGGGGACCTATTATGGCATTTAAAATGTTCCTAATGTTGTTCTGGGAGTCCCCAACAACAGTTTTACATCATGCAATGACAAAAAACACTTTTGCTGTCTTATAATATGCATTTATTTTTACCTGATTTGCTCACCGACTCCCTAATGATTCGTTTGACAACTCATTTTTCAAACCCCGCCTTTGCGTGACACTAATCTGCGATGATTGGTCAGATGACCCAGTCACATATTTTTCGCGTTAACCCAAAGCTTAAACATATTGATAAAGCACTGCAGTACTACCCTACGCGGTAACACTTTATAATAACTGCACGCTATTAATCATTAGTTAAGCATGAGTAAACAGTTTATTCATAATTTATAAAGCATTAATAGACATTAATAAGCAGTTTATAAATACAGTTATAAATGTTTTTTTCCTGATTTACAAGCATATCTATAATGTGTTAAATAATTGTATTGTCATACTTTGTTAATGATCAATTAATTATTTCTAAATGAAGTATTGCATTATTTACAAACCAGTTATTTAAGAGTTGTCAGTGATTCGTAAGATCACTTAGAAAGTGTAAGTAAATGGAGTAAATTCAGGTAGTTATAAAGCATTTAGTAGTGGTCAGTTAACTATCTTCGTGAGCTCATCTAAAGTGAGGACTATTCATGCCTTGTAAAACATTTATAAACGAGATTTAAAGGCTCATTTATCTTCAAAACAGAAAAATGAAACAAACACAACACAGTGAAACAACACAGATCTCCTTTGTAAATGCTTTACAAGGCATGAATAGTCCTCACTTTAGATGAGCTCACAAATATAGTTAACTGACCACTGCTAAATGCTTTATAACTACCTGAATTAACCCTGAATTACAGTATAAATACATGGTAATAAAGCATTTATTAACACATTAAGTAAGTATTACTATATCAGGGCTCTAGAGTGCGACCAATTTGGTCGCATATGCGACCAAAATTTGTAAGGGTGTGACAAAATTTTTTCCTAGGTCGCACCGGTGCAACTAACGTCCTCGCATCCGCTGCCTCTCCACAAACAAAGCGCTTTTTCTACTTTGTCGAAACTCACACTCATGGTTGGATCATATCGTGGTCTAAACCAATCAGAGACAGAGATGAGGCGGGTATTTGCCTCTGATTGGCTGTGGTCCAGTCTCCAGATATTACTGTAGGCCTACACTGCTCCGTACTGTGTTATTGAAAATACGACCTGAGCACCCGTTTACACTTTCAGTGAAATCTGACCCAATTCTGATTGTTTGCTCATATGTGACAGATCGGATGTGTTCTATGACCGTGTAAACAGGAAAAAACGCATTCTGAGGCATTAGGCTACTTCTCCGTATTTTAATGACAAGAGCAACCCCGACGCGTATCTGCAAAGGGACGGATGGCCCAACGAAACGGTGTGTCGTCGTAGAAGAGGAATGTGGACAAACGTTGACACAACATATCAAAGGTTGGCTTGCTCATCCTAAAATTTCAGACCCACTGCTCCCGGTTAAAGCCCGCAATGATCTCATGAAAGTGCGTCTATAACATGAATTTATTTATTTATCATTTAAACGCCAAATATATTGCTTGCATATATACGCACTTTATGGTGTGCAATACGCACGTTTACAGTGTGTATCATACAGTATCATCGCACGAGAAATAAATTTGTGCTATAGATATGCACTTTCATGAGATTGTGTTGTATGTTCCCACCAGTCCTGAGATCTCTCTCGCTGCACGTCTTCCATCTGTGCAAGAACCCCCTTTAAGCATGCGCGATGTTTCAGATAGTATGTCAAGTGTAAACACATGAATCGAATATATGGGTCACAATTTAAAGAACGTGTAAACGGACGGTAAAAATATATAGGCAACAAATCAGAATTGGGCATCAAGACCTGCAGTGTAAACGAGGCCACGGCAATCTGCATCAGCAAAACAAACACAAGAAAACAGATGATGAACAATGAAAAGAAATAGACACAGAGAGTTTTTTCTTTAAGAAAAGTAGGCCTGTTCCCCCCAACCCTCTCCCCGGTCATACTCCGACAACAGCCCAGACATGGAGCTATTCAGCCATCAGTTCAGGGAAGCACTTTTAAACAGTAGCTCTTTCTATTTTTATTTTGAAATGTTTTATTTTGCTTAAAATGTTTTAGTTTGGCAGCTCAGTGAAGCACTTTATTTTTTATATTAAAAAAAACTTTTTATTTTTTATATACAGTATAATTGTGCTTCAAATAAAAACAAGTATTTACCTACACCTTATTCGTGTTTAAAATCATTTACATAATATATATGAATGTATATGGAGCGTGATAAAAAGGTGACCTTGAAATTGTTGCGTTAAAGGCGACACGGGCCAAGGAAAAATTTGGGTGCACCTAAATAAAAAAGTTAGGCGCAACAGTGCAACCAAGGCAAAAAGTTAGTCTGGAGCCCTGTATATGTCTGAATAATAAGATGTATGAATGCACATTTAAATAGTTTATTAATCATTTACTTACACTTTCTAAGTGATCTTATGAACCACTGACAACTCTTAAATAATGTTTTATAAATAATGCAATACATCATTTAGAAATGATAAATTGATCATGAATAAAGTATGAAAATACAATTATTAAACACATTATAGATATGCTTTTGAATCAAGAATAAAGCATTTATAGCTGTATTTATAAACTGCTTATTAATGTCTATTAATGCTTTATAAATGATGAATTAACTGTTTACTAATGCTTAACTAATGATTAATAGTGTGCAGTTATTATAAAGTTTTACCTTTACATATTTCAAAACACACACACACACACGCACGCACAGCTTGGAGAGCTGCGTTGAGCGTAACTGAGACACACACACACACACACACACACACTTATTGAGCATGCTACAAACCCCATTAAAAGCAACAATTATTAACAGTACTTACAGGTTGTGATTCGGAGGATGAAGCCGATCCAAATAAACTTGGTACTAAACGTTCCTTCAGTATCAGCCGACTCGCGAATCCACACTTGAAAGCATTTGTGTTTGTAAAGGAATCCTCATTAAAATAACGCGAACACAGCTCAAGGTGGCTATACTTGTGTGGTATAGTTGTAAATATAAACTCTAGCCACTGAGTCTTCACATGCTTGTCCCTGGGCAGTGAAAAAAAGTTCGCTTTTGATTCGCACTTCAGAACAGCGTCTTGTCGACATGTTGTTTTCACTGTTTTCTGGCGCGCGCACTGAGTGGGCGTGTCTTACTCAAATAACTTGTACAAGTGACGTACGAAAGTTAGAGAAAATGCATCGTTCGTCTATCGATTCATATCAGCGACTCAGAGTCGACTCTTACTTTTGAGAGATAATAACTTTGTATACGGTGAACTTTCATATTTAAAACTTTGCAGGATGTTTTCGTTCACTTAGATCTATGTTACACACTACATGAAAGGTAATTTTCAAAATTCCATGATAGGTACCCTTTAACATCAATACGACATCAAACATTGATGTCAAAATAACGTCACGAAATAGGTAAAAAATGATAGTCATATTGATGTCAAAGTGTCGATGTTAAGATTTTGACCTCTGATGATTATGTCAAAACATAACCAACACCATCAGATCACCTTTACTCTTTGTTCATCTGGCTGTTCACTATGGAAGCTCGTTTCCGCCACTGAAAAAAGAAGTAATAATAATAGCGACTTTTTATCTCACATTTCTGACTTTTTTCTCACAATTGTGAGTTTACATCTCGCAATTCTCACTTTATTTCTCAGAATTGCGTGAAATAAAGTCCCAATTGTGTGTTATAAATTCAGAATTGTGAGATATAAAGTCAGAATTGTGAGATATAAAGTCAGAATTGTGAGATATAAAGTCAGAATTGTCAGATATAAAGTCAGAATTGCGTGTTATAAAGTCAGAATTGCGTGATATAAAGTCGCAATTGCGAGTTATAAAGTCCAATTCTATGGGGGGAAAAGGACTTAGTTTAATAGTTTATCTCACAATTCTGACTTTATAACACACAATTCTGACATTATAACACGCAATTCTGACTTTATAACACGCAAATGCGACTTTTATTTCACGCAATTCTGACTTTATATCTCGCAATTCTGAGAAATAAAGACAGAATTGCAAGATGTAAACTCGCAATTGTGAGAAAAAAAAGTCAGAATTGTGAGATAAAATTTCGCAATTACCTTTTTTATTTTTCATTCTGTGGCAGAAACAAGCTTCCATAGTTCCCCACTCAGTTTCAGCAGCCGAACAAAATCTAAAGTTAAAAACTTTAGGGTCAAGAGCCCAACTAAAGCAAACACTGATCACCAAAACGGTGACAATTGTGATTTTCTCCTTCCGTGAGTCTGCTTGTTAACATCAGGTGTTCATCAATAACGACCAATCATCACTCAATCACATAATTATCTCATTAACTTTAACACTGCTTCAGACACTGTTTGAAAAACAGTAAATGTTTGATGTTACATTTATGTTGAATTGATATCGAAGCTTGATATTGAATGATATCAAAATAGCATTAAAATGACATCATGACATCCTGACGTCAAATGTTGAATTGACATCAAATGCCAACAAAGCATGACATCAAAATAACATCAAAGGACATCGACACTTTGACGTCAATATGACTTTCATTTTTGACCTATTTTGTGACGTTATTTTGACATCAATGTTTGATGTCATATTGATGTTAAATTGACATCAAATGCCCACTGGGATGTTATTGTGACTGTTCATTTCATATTTTTAAGTAGCCTAGCGATTACCCTTTCCAGCACCGGAAATGGGACTCCCCAAAAAAATTACCTTAAAATGTGATTTGATCAACAGGCTTCGGTCTGTAATTGATAAACTTGTTCACCTCGATCAGACAGGATTTATACCAAATAGGCACTCTTTTTCAAATCTTAGATGTCTTTTTAATATAATTGACTCCCACAACACACATGCAGAGGACCTGGTTATACTTTCTCTTGATGCAGAGAAAGCTTTTGACCAATTGGAGTGGTCTTATCTGTTTAAAGTTTTAAGAAAGTTTGATATTGGGGATAATTTCGAAAAGTGGATAGAGATTCTCTACCATAGGCCCTCTGCAAGCATTCTGACTAATAAGATGCTCTCTTCAACATTTCAACTACACAGAGGTTCCAGACAAGGTTGCGCTTTATCTCCCTTACTCTTTGCTTTGGCACTCGAGCCCTTAGGGACTGGGACAGTTGTAACGGGGCGTCCCAGTATCACTACCATGTTTTCATCTCATGTGAGCTAGCTTGACTGCTAGTTTGACACTTGTTAGTGATTTCTATTTTTAGGTTACAAAACAGTGATTCTAATAATAATTGTTTGAATTCATAAACATTTTAACTTATAACTTTTGCGGATAACTCCGTCAGGAAGTTTCAAGTTTTGGCAAAAATGGAGGGAAACTAACTGAGCATGAGCACAGTGAGTGTCATCATCACTCTAGGTTGTTTCTGATTGGAGGAATTCAAGGTGTCACAACCGTCCCTGGTCTCCCCCTACAGGTTTCCACATTGGAGCTGTGAGTGTAAATCTTCACGTACAAGTACAAATATTTATTGTACAAGTTCTCAAATTCACATCTACGTGCTCTCGAGTATTGATACTCTTTTACCTTCACAATAGGCTACATAAAGCGTGTCTCAAGTTATTAATGTTGAAAGGAATGGCTTTCTGTCGTATCTGAAGCTATGCCTGCAACATTGAACGCTCTCTGAGTTGAGCGCTAAAGCTCACGTGATTGCCGCCGGTGTTACGGATCAACTGGGGATCATGTTAACTGGGGACGCGCGCGTGCACGCAGAGAGTTTTACCTGGATTTCCAGCAGATGTTAACAGCGACAGATTCAGGCCCTATTTTACAGATCACCGATTAAAAAACAATATTTCACCAGTTGTATACACTGGTATGCGAATAAAGCGGTTTGTTTTTGCAGTGTATGATATTCCTTCGTATTTGACACATTTTCAAAGAAGTTTAACATACTTTAGTGTCAAGCTCAGAAACCACTCCTATGTTAACAAGGGTCGTTCGGTTTCAGTGGATGAACAGACTTCAGTTCAGCGCACTTCAGAAGACGTGTAAGTATTTTCTTCTCAACATTAGTGCATCATATTTTCTTTAGTGTGTGTTGTCACAAATAACAACAGATGTCGATATAAGTTAAAGTAGCTAGTATGGGTTATAAACTCATGAATTCATACACTTATGAACTTTCATTAATTCATACACTTGTGAACTTTTAAAATCATAAATAGTTCACCATAGCAACCACCCAGAACACCCTAGCAACTGCCTAAAACCACCCAAAACACCCTAGCAACCACCCAAACTACCTTAGAAGACCCTAGCAACCACACAGAACACCATAGCAACCACCCAAAATACCTTAGAACACCCTAGCAACACCATAGCAACCACCCAGAGCACCAGGACAACCTCCCAAAATACCTTAGAACACCCTAGCAACAACCCAGAACACCCTAGCAACCACCATAAATACCTTAGAACACCCTAGCAACCACCCAACATACCTTATCAACTGCCTAGAAACCAGCCAGAAAACCCTAGCAGTAGCAACCACTCAAAATACCTTAGCAACCACCTAGCAACCACCCAGAACACCCTAGCAACCCACTAGAAACACCGTAGCAAAATGACTTCAAACTATACTTTAAAATGTAAACTACTTTAAAATTCGAACTAATTTAAACTTTAGACTAATTTAAACTTTAAACTAATTTAAACTATAAACTAATTTAAACTTTAAACTTCTTCATACTTTCTGGTTCTTTTTCTAAAGTAAAGTAGCTAGGCTACCTAAAAGAAACATAAATTGCAAAGTCATGTAAATTTTTTCAACAAGTTGCATTTATCGATCTGCATAGAGCTTACATATAGCCTAATTTTATAATGGATCTATTATTTTTATATAAAAACACTTATCAGCTTATTTTACTCTGCTATGATATTTAGATCTCTTTTTTGAACAACCAGCTCTGACGCCTCTGTATCATTTTCCCTGGACATAAAGCAGCAATGCTTATAGGGTCATGAAGTTAATTATCTCATCAACTTGTAACATTTTCAACAGATTTATAAAATAAAAAATTATTTCTTTGTTTCTTTCAGAACAATTCTGTATTTTATAATTTTTATCAATACTTTAATCAAGCATTCCTGTAGCTCAAACAGTATAGCGTTGGTGCTTGCAATGCCAAGGTCATGGGTTCGACTCCCAGGGAAAGCAAGAACTGATAAGACTTTAAAATGTGTGCTTGAAATGCAATGTATGTCACTCAAATCTACATTATTCTCAGTAGCATGAACTTGAATGTTGTGTATCTAATGTCTTGTATTGGACATTTAGAGAACACTTTGTCTTTAGGGATTAACGTCCTGTGAAAATACAGAGTGGCAAGTGCAACCACCAATGATATTACTGAAATAAGCAGAACATAGGATATAGTGATGATGAATTATGAATGTGAATGAATACAATGAATGAATACAAATATGTAGGCCTACTGATATAAGTCCAAATCACAGTCTTTGCTGTCCCAACTTAATTGAATATAAGTACCAATGTAGAACATTATATAGAAACTGTGTCTGTTCCTCGCTTAGTGAAGCCAAACAACAAATCTACTGTAAGATCTAGCAAGAATATTATTGTAATTAAACCAGAAAATCTAAATATCAGTGAACAAAAACAATTTCTAAAGCTAGGTCTTCTAAACATTAGATCGCTCACACCTAAGGCGGTTATTGTAAATGAAATGGTCACAGATAATAATTTCGATGTTCTGTGCCTTACTGAAACCTGGCTTAAACCAAATGATTATTTCGGTCTAAATGAGTCTACTCCACCAGGATACTGTTATAAGCATGAGCCCCGTCTGATCGGTCGTGGCGGCGGTGTTGCAACAATCTATAGAGATATTCTTAATGTTACTCAGAAAACTTGTCATAGGTTTAATTCGTTTGAAGTACTTGTGCTAAATGTTACGCTCTTAGATGTAAGAAAGAAATCCTTATTATCTCTAGCCTTGGCTACCGTATATAGACCTCCAGGGCCATATGCTGATTTCCTAAAAGATTTTGCAGACTTTCTCTCAGACCTATTGGTCAATGTCGATAAAGCAATAATTATTGGAGATTTTAATATACACGTAGATAACACAAATGATGCGTTAGGGGCTGCGACGCGTTTACAGATTTATTAAACTCCTTTGGGGTGAAGCAAAACGTCAGTGGTCCCACTCATCGTCTAAATCATACACTAGATTTAATTATATCATATGGAACCGATCCAACCGATATAGATATTATACCGCAAAGTGACGATCTCACTGATCATTACATGGTAACTTGCATAATACGCACTGCTGAAATTTGTCATGTTGCACCACGTTATAGACCAGGCAGAACAATCCTTCCAACCACTATAGATAGATTCTCAAATAGCTTACCTGATCTATCTCAGCTGCTCAGTGAACCCAAACAAACAGATGAACTAGAGGAAATGACTAGCAGTATGAGCAACATTTTCTCTAGTACACTAGATATTGTTGCACCAATTAGATTAAAAAAGGTTAGAGAGAAAACTAAAGCACCATGGTACAACAGTGCTACGCATGCTATCAAGAGAGAAACTCGTAACTTGGAGCGTAAATGGAAACGAACTAATTTAGAGGTCTTCAGAATCGTGTGGAAAGACAGTATGTCACGTTATAAAAGGGCTCTAAAATCAGCCAGGGCTGAGCATATCCGCAAACTAGAAAATAACCAAAATAATCCAAGGTTTTTATTTAACACCGTGGCTAGACTAACAAATAATCAGACATCTCCAGAGCAAAATATTCCGTTACAATATAGAAGTAATGATTTTATGAATTACTTCAATGAGAAAATAGAAAGCATCCGAAACACAATTGTAAATGTACAATCCTCTATGGTGTCTTATGACTCGGCCTCAATTATGGCCCCCCTAGAACAACTACACCGCTTTACAACTATAGGACAGGAAGAACTAAATAAACTTATCATTGCATCTAAACCAACAACATGTTTATTAGATCCAATACCCACTAAACTACTTAAAGAAGTGTTACCTGTAGTGGAAGAGCCTCTTCTCAATATTATTAACTCGTCTTTATTTTTAGGTCATGTTCCAAAAATATTCAAGCTGGCAGTAATAAAACCTCTCATTAAGAAACCGCAATTAGATCCAAATAACCTAGCAAATTACAGACCCATCTCAAATCTTCCATTTATGTCTAAAATACTAGAAAAAATTGTGTCCGCTCAATTGTGCTCTTTCTTGCAAGAAAATGATATCTATGAAAAATTTCAGTCGGGATTCAGACCGCATCATAGCACAGAAACTGCGCTAGTTAAAATTACAAATGATTTACTCTTAGCCTCTGACCAAGGCTGTATCTCAATACTAGTTCTACTTGATCTTAGTGCTGCGTTCGACACTATAGATCATAAAATACTCTTAGATCGACTACAAAACTACACTGGTGTTCAGGGACAGGCATTAAGCTGGTTTAGATCGTACTTATCAGACCGTTACCATTTTGTCTGTTTAAATGGGGAAAAATCGAAGATAACATCAGTAGACTATGGAGTGCCGCAAGGATCTGTCCTAGGCCCTCTGCTATTCTCAATATATATGCTGCCACTTGGTAATATTATAAGAAAACATGGAATTAATTTTCACTGTTATGCTGATGACACTCAATTATATATCTCATCACGACCAGATGAAAACACTAACTTATCTAACTTGACAGAGTGTCTAAAAGATATAAAATGCTGGATGACGTGTAATTTCCTGCTATTAAATTCAGATAAAACGGAGGTATTACTTATTGGTCTAAAAAACTACCCACAAAATCCCTTACAATACAACTTTAATTTAGAAGGATGTCCTGTTACTCTATCCACTACAGTAAAAGACCTGGGTGTTATACTAGACCGCAACTTGACTTTCGAAAATCATATTTCATATGTTACAAGAACAGCCTTTTTCCACCTTAGAAACATTGCTAAGCTACGTAACATGCTATCTGTTTCTGATGCAGAAAAGTTAGTTCATGCATTCATGACCTCGAGACTAGATTACTGTAATGCTTTATTAGCTGGTTGTCCTGCATCCTCAATAAACAAGCTACAGTTAGTGCAAAATGCAGCCGCTAGAGTTCTTACTAGATCAAGAAAATATGATCATATAACACCAATTTTATCATCTCTACACTGGTTACCTATTAAGTTCCGTATCAATTACAAAGTATTACTACTGACTTATAAAGCTCTAAATGGTTTAGCACCTGTGTATTTAACAGACCTTCTATCGCCCTACAATCCATCGCGCTCTTTAAGATCACAAAATTCGAGGCTTCTGGTCGTTCCTAGGATATCTAAGTCTACTAAAGGAGGGAGGGCGTTCTCACATTTATCTCCTAAACTCTGGAATAGCCTTCCTGATATTGTTCGAGACTCAGACTCGCTGTCCCAGTTTAAAACTAGATTAAAGACGCATCTCTTTAACCAAGCATTCACTTAATGCTTACCTTTTATACTACTGCTGGATCAGTTCGAATGCATTAATATTATGAACATCAGCTATGCTAATTATTTCCCATCTGTCTCTCTGCTGTTATCTCGGGACGCTAGTCCCGAGGTAAATAGCGTTCGTCAGCTCCAGTTTGTATCCAGCCTCTCACGAAGACTTCAGATGCCCCAACACCTGTGATGAGACGACTAAACACCTGTGGAGAGACGACTCGACGCCTGTGAAGAGACGACTAAACGCCGGCGATATGTTATGCCTAAATTTATACATGATTAACTAACTGTATTTTTCTTTGTACATTTCTGAAATGCACTTTCTGTAAAGCTGCTTTGAGACAATGTGTATTGTGAAAAGCGCTATACAAATAAACTTGAATTGAATTGAATTGAATATTCTCTATGGCTAATTTTCACATAGGCCTACATCACTAATCATTTTCACCTCACATGAATAGCAGGACCCTCTCTAAAACACTAGGAAATGCTTTATTGTTTACTTTTTTTACTGACCTCTTTAGCAAAATAAATATGACGCAATGGTCTATGAGTTTTATAAATATTTGTGCCTCTTTTTATGTAATATAAACTTGAATTATGCCAGTTCTCTTCATTTGACTGGTATAAAACTCATTAAAGGATTAGTTCACTTTCAATCTATTTTTTGCTGATAAATCTACAGCACTCACTCAGGAATGTTTTCCTCAAAAACCTTCATTTCTTTTCGACTGAAGAAAGAAAGACATGGATATCTTGGATGACATGAGGGTGAGTAAATGATCAGCAAAAATGTTTTTTGAAAGTGAACTAAACCTTGAACATATTCTCTTTACTTGTTATTCGTCACATCATGTGCCTTCATTGTTGTCGTCTGCTATCTGTTATAGGAACAGATTAAAAAAAGGTCTATAAATTAAGTGTCATTGTTGTTACTGGTGTCATGGTTGTTAGGCCATATACTACCACAGCAAATTGATGCAATTAAAGCAGACAAATCAAAAACTTTGTAGGATAACCAATATCCTGACAGCTGCTCAAGAAAGGAACACTATTATATAAAGACTGAGGAGATGTGAAAATCTCACAATGAAGGGTAATTGTGTGTTAAATTGGTCTTACTATAAAAAGGTAATACAACTGTGACTTTGATTTATTTTCTAATATAACATGATTACATTAGATGTAAAGCAGCATGGTGAAGGCCAAACTGGCCAATGTGTAAAAGAACAACGTACATATACATAGCAAAACAAGAAACTGTTCTTCATTAGCATGTTATTCTATAGTTTGTTCCTCCTTGACTGAATGTTCAGATGTGGACGGTGGGACTGTGTGGTCAAATACAGCTGTCCTGCATGCATGCACATTTGCCTATATTTTTGTCTTTTGTTATTGTTGCTTTCATGTTAGCTAATGAATATGTTTGTTGAACATTCCCCTATATAAATGCTGTGGGTAAATCACTGGATCAGATGCGTAAGCTGTGGCTTATCAATTTTTACCACTCTTTTTTTTTTGGAGTCTTTTTTTCAACATTTATGGAGTGTACTGTATGCTTTATGCTTTAACTCATTTCTCAGCAACATTAAAATAAATATATAAATGCTTGACATGTTCCTTTAGGAACAGGCATCATAACAATAATCTGCAAATACACACGCACTGCAAAGACACAATGTCAATAGCATAATTTATGTAATATATTTACAGTTTTCATCAGATACAAATTTCATTGAAACGAATGGAAGAAAATAATGTGTGCGTGGTCTGTGTGTCGCGAAATTAAAGCACATTAAAACTTCCCTTAAATGCGTCTGAAACACACAGCGGAGCAGCGCAGAGTAAACAACAGATGATACAAACATTTAACAATAACGTGGAAAGCTTATAAATCTGCTCAGTGAAAAATTAGCTGTGACGAATCTGTCACCGTTTAACATCTGCTGGAAATCCGTAACAACGGTGTTACGGATCAACTGGGGATCATGTTAACTGGGGAAGTGCGCGTGCACGCAGACAGTTTTACCTGGATTTCCAGCAGATGTTAAAGGGTTAGTTCACCCAAAAATGAAAATTAAGTCATTAATTACTCACCCTCATGCTGTACCAACCCCGTAAGACCTTCGTTCATCTTCGGAACACAAATTAAGATATTTGTGATTAAATCTGAGAGGTAGATCACTCCTCCATAGGCTTCCTAAGGGATTGAAACTTGAAGACACAGAAAGTCATTGAAGAAAATGTTTAAATATTTCATGTGCCTACAGTGGCTCCACTATAAGTTTATCAAGCGACGAGAATACTTTTTGTGCGGAAAAACAAACAAAAATAACGACTTTATTCGACTATTCCATTGCTTCTTTGTGGGCCTGAGACGAGAGTTCAAGAGATTTCCACGACACATGCGCGAGAACTAACGTCTTCTTCTACTACTATGTACAGCGCGCGTCTTCCTCTGCTTGTAAGACCAGAGAATGTCTAATAAGGGACGCGCGCTGTGTATATTATATATCAGAAAGCTTAAATATCGCTGCTTAAAATATATCAGGCTTTGATGAGATCTACACTAGATTACGGGTGTATAGCATATATGTCAGCAGCAGAATGCCATCTTAAAAAGTTAGATGTGGAACAAGCACAAGCTTTAAGAACATGCGGTGGAGCATTTAAGACCTCTCCAGAAGCTGCCATGCATGTGGAAATGGGGGAAAGGATAAGAAGAACAAAAATTATGATAACATACTGGGTTAATCTTCAGGGACACTGTAGCTCTCATCCCGCTAAAGCCATACTGGAAGAATGTTGGGAACACAATAAAAGTAGTTGCTTTAGTTTTGGATGGGTAGGCAATGCAAAAGCAGAAAGCCTTGGCCTTTGCAGTATAAAATATATCCCAGCAGTCCCATATCCAGATCTTCCTCTGTGGTTTTTTATAAATCCATCAATTGACCTACATATACAGCAAATAATCTTAAAGAAATCTAAACAAGCATACATGGGAAGTATAGCAGAGAAACAGCAATATTGAAATAACTGCATGATCTTTACCGATGGCTCTAAGGATCCAGAGACTGGAAGGACACAGGAGCTGCAATATACATCCCAGCATACAAAACAGGCATTAAAAAGAGAACCTCAGATCATCAGTGTCAGTATATACAAGTATGGCCATATTGATGGCATTGCAGTGGATAGAAGGAAACAAGGAAGACAAGGTGGTCATTGCATCAGATAGCTGGGCAGCGCTCAGTAGTATTAAATCTGTTAAATCTTGTAGGTTAGATCTGGGATTGAGTATTCATAACTATATATATATAGATTATATCATAGGGGTTGGACTGTCTGCTTCGTTTGGGTTCCTGCCCATGTAGGGGTAGAAG
>JAZAVI010001063.1:0-23643 GCA_036326025.1 Chrosomus eos | reverse complement strand
TGTACTGTTTACTTGAGAGATACAGCCTTGGTCAGAAGCTAAGAGTAAATAATTTATGATTCTAACAAGCGCAGTTTCAGTGCTATGATGTGGCCTGAATCCAGACTGAAACTTTTCATAGATGTCGTTTTCTTGCAAGAAAGAGCCGAGTTGAGCGGACACATTTTTTCTAATATTTTTGACATAAATGGAAGATTTGAAATGGGTCTGTAATTTGCTAGGTTATTTGGATCTAATTGTGGTTTCTTAATAAGAGGTTTTATAACTGCCAGCTTGAACGTTCTTGGAACATGACCTAAAGATAAAGAAGAGTTAATAATATTGAGAAGAGGCTCTTCCACTATAGGTAACACTTCTTTCAGTAGTTTAGTTGGTATAGGATCT
Source organism: Chrosomus eos (assembly GCA_036326025.1). NCBI lineage: Eukaryota > Metazoa > Chordata > Actinopteri > Cypriniformes > Leuciscidae > Chrosomus > Chrosomus eos. The sequence goes on along the minus strand of JAZAVI010001063.1, from coordinate 23,259 downwards.
AATAAACATGTTGTTGTTTTAGATGAAGTGATAAGTTAATTTAACTCTTTTTTTTTTCTATGGTTGTAAAGCATTGTAATTGTTCTTGCGGGGTGATAATTGCGGCTGAATTATAAGGCGCGAGCAAAGATTGAACGTTTACGATTTGATTCTGATGCTTTACATTTTCTCGGTGAAGAAGTTCATAAAATCATTACTACTAAACTGTAACGAGGTATTTTGTTCAGATGACATCTGTTCTGTGACAATAAACACTTTCTGCATTCAGCTGACAGTGGGTACAGTGAAACTCTGAGGGATTAATCAGATTAAATGTGAAAACAACAAATACAGCCCTGTTTTGTTATCATAATTTTAAATGACTTTCCAACATTTGTTTCAATCTCAATATTCTAAGGTAAAATTATTGTGACAGTGTTTCATTATGACAGTCTGATGAAGTTTGTAGCCTGTCTGTCATGTTCAATGTGATAAAACAGTTATAACATATTAACACTTTCCAGCTCTGCAGAAACTCACCTTTCTCAGTGTTTGAACAGTGATAAACTACATTCTTTCCCTGTCTGAGCAAGTGCAGCTAAAGAGATTCTTATCTTATTCTTATCGCATAGTTCACCCAGAAACAAAAATTATGATTTACTCACCCTGAAGCCATCCTAGGTGTAAATTACTATCTTCTTTTAGACAAATACAATCCGAGTTATTTAAAAAAAATGTCCTGGCTCTTCCAAGCTTTATAATGGGAGTAAATGGTATATGTTTTTGGAAGTCCATCAGAGCCTATCCATCCATGATAAAAGTGCTCCACACAGTAAACCAAAAAAAAATAGATTAAATTGTGTATTTTCAGTTTTAGGTGATCTATCCCAAACTTGTTTAGGAAATGGACTCGTTTAAATGGACCAATATAATTCATGTGCCTTACTTTTCTATATTCAATGCTATGCAGTGGCAATATACATTGCAAGTGACATTCACAGTTGTTTTAATTGTGAGAGGATAAAACGTAGCAGAACACATTTCTATCCTCCGCTTTCAAACTCGTCTTGATCTGACGTCATAAACCAGCACAGCAACAGCAGCCACGCCCACCAGAGCAGAGAGAGCCAATCGGATCACAGCTTCAGTGAATCCGTAATAGTGGACATAGTCTAGGGTTGAGAGGAAAGTAAAATAGTGCTAATCTGCATTTTTATAACAGTAAAAGCTCTTTTCATGAAGTCACGATTTTAGCAAATATTGTTTCGTTTATCATAATAAAATAGATTAAAAAAACGCTGACCCCACTTCAATGATAGTAGGCTATATGAAGAGTTCAGATGCAAAAGCCACTAAATGCCATCTGAAATTTTCTTCTAAAATGATCATTTTTATCAAGCTCGTATATTTAAGTTCAATAATTTCACTTAAATGGCAAGAACAATTACCCATTAATTGTCATTTAAGAGAAATTACTGAAGAAAATTTCAGATGGCATTTAGAGGCTTTTGCATCTGAACTCTTCATATGCTTATGTGGAGGCTTTATTCTTGCACAAAAAGACACTGTACTAAACAATACAAAAAGTATTGAATGAATGTCTTTTTTTAATTCGTTTTTGCCAACAGCCCGTGATTTATACGACCGAAGCTTTGTTCACATGAGAATCACGTGACTGCATCATCATCATCTCTAAGGGAACACAGCAGCTGGTAAGTGCTACTATTATTAGTTCATTTTTGTTATGTAGCCTAAACACTATCATAATTAATTCGTTTTGGTTGTCACTCCCATAAATTACAAAAGCCTGTGTGGACAGAATGTGATTAAAGCGCTCAAAAGAGGAGTGACAATCGTATTTAAAGGGATAGTTCAACCCATCATATTACAAATGTCATCACTGTCATACCTGAACGGATCTGGCAGAGTCCTCTGATGTCCAGATGTTGAGATTGATTTCTGATGGGATTGTTCAGCACACAGCTGTAGGTGTTTTTATCCTGATATTCCACCTCCAGATGTAAAGATGCTGCCGCTGAGATCACACACACTGATGCTGGACAATACACTGATTCCTTTGAACCAGGAGAGAGTCACATCACTCACATTCAACACTGAACACAGCAATAAACATTTTGAGCTGGATTATGAAGGATTTTGGACACAGTATCTGGTGATGACAGGAATGTACAGAAGAGAATAACACAAGAAAATAAAGAGACAACAAAATAAAAACAGAATAGTAAGTGCCAGTATTTTATTGTGACAGTTTATAAACTTATAGGTAATAAGAATTATAATATGCATAATTATATATGCGACTACCACCAATCAGAGCATACATGGATGACATGACAACCATGACTACAACAGTATTGCACTAATCGGTTATTGGGTAAATTAACCGATAACATTGAATGGGCACGGATGCAATTTAAGCCCTTTAAATCAAGGAGCATCTCGATAGTTAAAGGAAAGGTAGTAGATGAAACATTCTTCATTAATGGTGAGGCAATACCAACAGTTTCTGAGAAGCCAGTGAAGAGTCTTGGGAGATGGTACGATGGGGATCTAAAGGACACAGTTCGGGTGGGAGAAGTTAGACGACAAGCAGTGGAAGGATTGAAGAGCATAAACAGCTGTGCTCTACCTGGCAAACTAAAACTCTGGTGCTTTCAGTTTGGTCTACTGCCGAGGTTGCTGTGGCCACTGACGGTGTACGACGTTTCTTTGACAACAGTGGATAAGCTGGAAGCGTTAATAAGTTCATACATCAGGAAATGGTTGGGAGTACCACGCTGTCTCAGCAGAGTGGGGCTTTATAGTAAAGGAATATTGCAGCTGCCAGTCTCTGCTTTAACCGAGGAGTTTAAGTGTGCCAAGGTCAGACTGGAAATGACCTTAGTAGAGTCACGCGACAAATGTGTAAGGGAGGCAGCCTCTGTGGAAAAAACTGGTAGAAAGTGGTCAGCAAAGAAAGCGGTGGAAGAGGCAAAGGCTGCCCTTCAAATTGGTGAAATCATGGGACACAATGGAGGGGGGGGGGGGGGGGGGGGGTCTGGGGGGTTGGGCTCAGTTTAGCTCCTCCTAAATGGCACAAGGCAGGCCCAGCTCAAAGGAGGAAGCTGATAGTCAACGAGGTGCGAAAGCAGGAGGAGAGGATGAGGTGTATAAAGGCCATTTCCCAGGCCAAGCAGGGAGAGTGGATGAGATGGTAGAGTGTGGAACAACGCAAGATGGGCTCAAGAGACTGTGTCAGCAACAAGAAGAGTACACAGTGACAACACTGGTTGCGTTGGAAACAGGTAAGATATATTTAGAGGAATAACAAGTGAATCAAATGTAAGTATGTAGAAGACAATGAGATCGGTGGTGTAGTCCACGTGATACGCAGGTATACGCCGTATACCCACTAGAAAATGTCAAGGATTTCCGTATGCCCACTAGGAAATGTCAAAGATCTACGTATACCCACTTTAAAACGCGTGAGGATTCGTAACAACATCGTTTTGTGAAAGAATTTTCATTCATAAATTCACCCCGCCGTGACGTCTGTGTTTGCGCAGCGACACGGATCGAATCGCGGAAGCCAGCAACAAATGTAACAAATAACCTAGGCTACTGTAAAGCGGAACGTCACGCAATTTAGCCATTTTTGAATGAATAAATCAAAAGTAGGCTAATGATAGAATCAAATCTCGATATTTACTAAGTGTCTATGAATGAGCGCTCAATGTGTGCTCTAGCCTACTACACACTGAACACTACACACTGACGCGCGCGTGACACTCGTGGTGTTTTCAGCGTCTATGAGGAGGACATGCACACATTTGATCTTCATTGCAGAGCTTTTATGAGAGTCACTTCACAAGAATTTTACCATTTCATTTGATAAAACTACCGTCGTTCATCCTCATCGTATCATATTCACACTCACAAACTTTAAAGTCTTCATGACAACCTGTCAAAATCAAAGTTTTGTATAACTTAAAATATTTCTGTTATATTTTATATTTTATTATTGCACAGTAGAGTATACTTCAAGTAGGCCTAATAATAATAATAATAATAATAGTTTATTAAAACACAGAAGCTCAAATGTCTTTAATTTACAACCCACCAAAATAAAAGTTTGTAGATAAATTAAGTAACTCGAGGGAATTATGAAAGAAATTGCATAGTAAGATGTACTTTTTAAAATAATAATAATCAAATCTATTAAAACACAATTTTAAAGGAATATCACACAAGTTTTTAAAAAGTACATTTTTATTTGTGCTTACAATGTTTAAGTATTGTAATTGTCAGCTGATAAAACCCGTGCTTCAGGGACCATATATAACATCTAAGGCTATATGTTTTTTAGTTTTTTTTTTTTTTTTGGAGGGGGGGGGGGTCGGGACTGGTATATCACAGTATACTCACTACAAAAAACTAGACTACACCGAATGAAATCAAATTATCACCACATCACATATAAGAAAATAAACCAGAAATTAATAAAGTCTTGTTCCAAAAATCTAAGTATAACCCCTTTTTTCCTTTTATCTATTATAAATGTATGTTCCATGTTTAGTTTAAATCTAATTGCACCTGATTATGATGACTCAGGGAAACAGATACAGGACAAACATAACCCTAACAGATATGAAGTCATAATTGAGAAATACAGTATAAAGTCACAATTTTAAGATGTCACAAGTAGGCTATTAGAAGTAAAGTTGCAACTGTGAAATAGTTGCAAAATTACTTTATAGAAGGTGCCACACTGAAAAAGGTTTTTTTTTTCTTTGAGAAATGTGATACAGTATTTGGGTTTTTCCCAAATTTGAACCACCATTTTCCTGAACAGAGAAGTGGTGAGTTTTGCATTGTGAACTTCCTCATAGAAAGGATTTTATTTGATTTTAATTTTAAGTCTAGTAAAAACTCTTTACTAGAGAATTAAAAAGAGAAAAGTTTGACCTACATGAAAAGCAACCAACCAAAGATATATCTGATTTTAAATGACATTTAGGAATGTATAGATTAGGCAATACCACAATACCACAATACCACGGGGCAGTCATGGCCTAATGGTAACAGAGTTGGACTGGTGACCCAAAGGTTGCTGGTTCGATTCCAGTACCGGCAGGAATATGACTGAGGTGTCCTTGAGCAAGGCACCTAACCCCTAATCGCTCCCCGGGCGCCACTCAAGGCTGCCCGCTGCTCCGGGTGTGTGTATGGTGTAACCAAATAGAGATGGTGATGATGGGAAAAATAGGAGATGGGAGGAAAAAATATATTTCAGCACTTTTGCATTCTCTCGCAAAAGTTTTGCGTTTACTCACAAAACCTTTGTGTTCCCCAGACAAACTTTGCATTCGCTCGCAAAGAACTCAAAAGGTTTTGCGAGCGAATGCAAAGTTTATCAAGACATTTTGCGAAAGAACTAAAAAGCATTCTAACATTTTTTTTTCTTACCATCTCATGTTTTTAAATATTTTTAAATAAAATGACGCACCATATTATGACAAAAACGTTTTTGTAATCAAGTAATTTTTGTTTTCATTTTATTCAAAGCAACTTTACAAAATTCATGACATAAGGCCTTATCCTTGGCAAATCATCTTTTGCACAGTTCCCTTAAGTTTAATTGGTGGCTCAACTTACCCACTAGCCCATATTTAACCCCAAATCTTAACATATTATATTATATTGATCATTTAATAATCCTACTTGAAATAAGAATATGGCAAGAGGTAAATAAAATGTGTATACAGTAAAATGCTCTGCTTACCATAGACGGTGACAATGAAATTCTTGACTGAGACCTTGTTTTCAACAACGATTTCGATTTTTATAAAGTCCAGCATGTTCTGTGCTGATATTTGTGTGGTCAGAGATCCAGTCTGATAGTCCAGATTGAATCTGTCTCCGAATCTCCCATCGACACCATCGTAAACAGTCTCATTTTGCACTCTGTTGATTTTAGCGATGTGAGTGTCTTGCGGTCCAAAGGTCCACACTATCACATGTCTCTGTGTTTCAGTAACATCAGTGTGTAGAGTGACAGATTCTCCCTCCATCACTGACACTGTCTCTGTTTCACCGGTTTCAACAACAAACACACCTGGAGAACAAGCTGAGGAAAAGATTAACAGTCAGATGTTGCTTTACTAAAACAGTAACTAAAAATAAAAAACATTTAACAACGTACCTGCTAAGTACAGTACAACTAATGTGAGATGCATTTTCTGGAAGAGCTCGCAGACTGCTCTATAACCCTTCATGTGTCTAAAGAGGCAAAGACTTATTTGAAATGAACCCTGAAACTGTTCCTTGCCGAGATGAGATGCAGTTCCTTGTTTAGCGGTAAAGTCATAGAGAGAATGTGCAGTATAGTTCAGTTCAGTCTTTATTGTCCCACCAGGGGAAATTTGATTTGCAATAGGGTTAAAAAACAAACATACATACATATTATACAAAGACAACAAAACAAGCAAAAGCAACTGAAATGATGGCCTCAACAATCTATTGAATATAAGCAGCAGCTCAAGGTCAGTACAAATTTAGGGCATTAATTGAAAGGAAAATTTGTATCTGTTAGTTTTTATTTTGGGGAATCTGTATCTTCTCCCAGAGGGGAGAAGAACTAATTCCTCCCACAGAGGGTGGTTAGGGCTGGCTGTGATAGTCTGAGCCTTACGTATGACTTGTCTTTTATAGAGGTCTGCCAAGGACAGTTGATTAGTTCCAATTATTTTGCTGGCTACCTTAACAATGGTAGACAGTTTATTTTTGCGTTGCACCGTAAGGTTCCCGTACCAAGCTATGCAACAAAAGGTTAAAATTGACGCATGTGCCATCGCGCGACTCTGTTGCTCTTAGAAGAAAGTTTGTGTTCGTCATCTACAAAGAAAGAACGAAAAAATGTCTGCAAACTGGAAAGAAGCAGATACAGGAGCTCCTCACAATCCGCGCTGAAGCTGCGATCGTTCGCCAGCTCTGTGGAAAGGTGCGCGCGTACACATGTTTTCGACGCATAGCCTACTTTACACCTCTCATCCTGACGTCACGCGGCTTTCCGGGACATTAACGGGTTGTGTGTGAACGCACTCACAGATCCCGGCAAATCACTGGCAGTGTGAATGAACCGAAATCAAACAATCCCGGGACAAATGCCGGGTCACATTATCCGTGTATTTTCCGGAATCTCTGTGTGAAAGGGGCTTAAGTGAGCCCTTGATTATTGTTGAAGAGGTAGAGTGGAGAGTTTTTCTGAAGTCTATGACCATGTTTTTGGTTTTAAGAACATTTAACTTCAAGAAGTGATGGTCACACCAATCAACAAAGTCGTTCAAAACAGGCACATGGTCGACCTCTCCATCCTGGAGCAGACTGACTAGAACTGTGTCGTCCGCAAACTTCAGAAGAAACCTGTTATTGTGGTGACTCCTACAATCATTTGTATATAGTAGATATAATAGTGGGGACAGGACACACCCCTGGGGTGAGCCTGTAGATGACAATCGCTTCTGAGATAGAACACCATTAACACTGACTGACTGGGGCCTACATGTTAAGAAATCTAGTACCCATTTTGCTATACCTGTATCAAGATTAAAAGTGGACACAAGTTTCCTTACTAAAAGGTGTGTTTGAATTGTGTTAAATGCTGATGAAAAATCAACAAATAAAAGCCTTGCATGGGTTTTTTTCCCTCAAGATGCTTATACAGAAGATGAAGTAAAGTTGTAGTAGCATCATCTACTCCTCTATTAACCTGATATGCAAATTGCATTGGGTCAAGCATGCCATGAACCTTTTCAGACAGGATTTGCTTGACTAATCGCTCAAAGGTCTTCATCACTATTGATGTTAATGCTACAGGCCTAAGGTCATTAAGCTCTTTTGGGTGTCTGTTCTTGGCCACAGGTACAATCACAGATTCCTTCCACAGTATTGGGACCTTATACTGGGAAAGTGACATGTTAAAAAGATCAGTAAAAATGTCACATAATTGATCTGCACAGACTTTTAGAAGTTTACCAGTTATCCTGTCAGGGCCAGGGCTCTTTCTTATATTACATTTATAAAACATAGACCTAACAGAATGTAGACTGATTGTAGGTTGAGAGGGGGGTGTGCAGTCACCCAAAACATCAAACAGATCACTCTGCGCATTTATAAAATCATGTTCGTCATTAAAACGTAAATAAAAATTGTTTAGAGCATTTGCAAGCTCTATGTTTGAATCAAAGCCATCAATACTGCCTTACAAAGGCAAAGCGCAGTAACTACACATTTGGTCAAAAATGAGTTAAGACTTGTAATGGGCTTTATGACATGTGTTCTGTCTTGTGAAAAAATATCTGGGTTATATTATGTCCCGTTTCGGAGATGCATTACCACTAATCTACCCATAACATGTTTGACTGGCTGGTATAAAAAACTTTAAAGGCCTTTTTCTCAGTTTCTTTGTTTGCGTAGTTACTGCACTTTGCCTTTGTAGGGCAGAATAGAGATGGATCTATTTTTTGTATTATGCTGGCACGTCATGGCTTTCATGCCGTCCCATACAGCTTTTAAGTTATTACTATGAAACTTATCCTCTATTTTGCTCTTATAATGAAATTTAGCCCTTTTGATTGCATATTTTGTCTCTTTTTTGGCTTCTGCCTTGTCCCCCTCCTAGCCATATAGAAAGGCATTATGTTTCTTGTGCAGTGCATCCTTTACTGCTTTATCTAGCCAGGGTTTATTGTTTGGAAACACCTTCACCCGTTTAGTTGGGATAATAGAGTCTTTTAGGTAGAGAATATAAGAGGAAACTACGTCAACCGTATCATCAAGCTCAGTAGATGAGTTGATAAAAACATGCCAGTCTGTGCTTTCAAGGGCTCCTCTGAGTTCCTCAACAGCATTTTCAGTCCACATCTCTACTTCTCTGGTCGTCACTAGTGATGGGCAGATCGAGGCTTCGTGAAGCAATGAAACAGTTGAACCAAATGGTCCATATTGTTTCGAGGCTTCGAATCATTCCGACACCCGTCTCCACGGTGACACCTAGTGGTCACTTGCATGTGTTGATCTGAAAAAACCTTGACGAGCCATGACAATTTGTTGTTTTTTTATTAGGCTATTGTACTTTTCTAATATGTGAATCTTGTAACCTATATAGGCTCCTCACTGTGCATAATGTTATTTTGGTCCTGCAAAATGAATATTAATAAAATAAATCAAGCCACAATGTCTCTCTTTTGTACATATTTTTATTCAAAAATATAAATTTCTCTGCTGTGGAAGGACTTCTCAAATGGCGCATCATGGATGATGTGTTGTTGCAGTAGGCGAGCTGCCGATCGCAATACACACATCTCACTTTATTTGTTGTTTCTAAATGGAAATGCTCACACACCACAGATGTACGGCATCTCTTCTGGAGAGCCTCCATTTTATCTATCTATCCAAATCTATCTAGATATGTATCTCTAATCTATCTATGTATTTAGATATGTATATAATATGTATCTATAATCTATCTGTGTATTTAGATATGTATATAATATGTATCTATAATCTATCTGTGTATTTAGATATGTATCTATAATCTATGTCTCTATAATATTTATATATGTAGCCTATCTTTAATCTATCTATATATGAATCTATCTATCTATCAATCTAGCTGTCTATACATATGTATCTATTAATGTGTCACTATATGTTGGCTATACTCTGTGTCTCTAGTCTAGCCTATCAGTCAATGTGTTGTGTAAATTTAAATGTAAGCCTAAATATAACTAAACAAATCGCACTATAAATGTCACTATATCACCAAAAATCCACTATCTCAAAATCAAACTCCTCTCACAAAAAACCACGATGTCAATATGCGTTAATTTCACTTTTATACAGATGTGCGATTGTGTGGTCTGTTTCCGACCGTGTGTCAATCAAACGCTGATTCGACGGATCACACCTGATGAAACAGTTAGTGAAACACTTCGAGGCTTCGTTTGGCCATAGTCACGTGACATGGGTGTTTTGAATCACGCTTCGAATCAGTGATTCGAAACATCTGCGCTTCGGGATCTCACAAAGCTTCGGAACGACTGTTTCGCGTCAGCCATCCCTAGTCGTCACTTTACCCCTTATAGGCCTATATAGGCCCGTATAGGCCTACTCTGATGTGTATGTAAGAGCATTTTACAGTATAAATCAAACAATAACCTTTTTTGTTGTCAACTGTCTCGTTTCAATGACCTTCTTATTTTTGTTTTGATACATAGCCTGATTCAGTAGCCTACATATAGCCTAATGTCAAGTATACAAGTAGGCTACTGAACTTAAAATGTGTATCAAACTTTTAGTCCATCAAATAGTCCAATAACAACACATTGACTTACTGGAGTCATTAGTTTTGTTCATATCTTTATTAAAACACATTAAAAGGCCGTAGATACAAGCTTTGTCTAATAGTCTCATGCTGATTTCACGTTGAATGCTCAAAGGAATTTAAATGGAAAATAGACACTGATCTGTGATCAGGTTTTGCCTTCCTCTGCCCTCATGAGTACAATGACAGAAACTACAAGAACACTTCTAAATTAATAGAGATTGTATACAAACATCAGTTCAGCTCATTAAGATGTTTTGGATATTACATTTCTGTTTTGACTTGAAAATGAGAATTAGGCTACAGTAAAACAGTATAAAATTTGTGCATAACCTAAATGATAGTCATGAGCGAGCATTTGTTGTTTAGGGAAGGGATACCCAGCCATCTGCTTAAAATTCCTCAACAGTCAACACTTCTTTTTTGTGTGACCATCACTGTCACTCGTGTTTTGCTCGGTTGTGACACAACAGAGACACGACAGAAACGCCACGGATTGATCAGCTCGAGTCATGCTTATGATCTGGGACTCTAAAACAATATGAAGAAACTGTTATTACTATGTTCTGTTTCATTATTTTTGGACAGTAAGTAATCGGTTCTTCATTCTTTCGGTTTCACATTCTTAATGTTTTTATAGGCTACGTGAATGTCGAATAACAGATTCGGGAAAATACGAATTTCACCGTCGCTGTAATGTTTGTGAATCGGAACATTTTCAGGGAAGTAAAATCAGTTACAAAGAATATTAGAAAAGCTTAATCTTTGCTTTTGTCTGTTCTACAGTCTGTTCAACAGGGTGGGCTTTACGCTTTTGGCGTCCGATTTCCACACAGTTAGCTATCCGGTTGTTAAGTCGTGACGTAAGCGCTCTCCGATAATACTGTTTCCGGGTCCAAAGGCCGGGTCCTCTCTACCTACCTACCGCTTTCGCCGGAGTTTTAACGTGTTCCCGTGTTGTTTAAATAGATCGGAGTTAAAAAAAACAAGTGACATTTAACTGTCATCTACCGCTTTCCCTGTGACGAGACAGATAAGAGAAAATGGCGGCAGTTGATTAGGTAAGTTACAAATCTTAAACGAATGAAGAAACTTTGGCGCCAGTGGGTGCTATCCCTTAATCCCTAGTAACACCCACTGGCACTGAAGCGAAAAAAAAGCCCTTTAAGAGAAGGTTTTATGTAGTCTAGGATCTGAAAGACGAGCGGAGCGCTTGGGCCCGGAAGAGGCTAAACGTCAGACTTAACAACCGAATAGGCTAGGTTATCGTCAACACATATGATAACTCATCTTAAATTGGTCAAAGATACATTCTTGACAATGTACATTCATTCATTCATAGCCTTCATATACACTGCTTCTGTTTTGTTATGCCAATATTGCAGTCATTCCGGGACAAATTCCATAGTGTCACGGCTAGCTCGCAAGCCGCGACAAAGAAGGAGATGACACTGACACGTTAAAGTGGTATGCAAAAAGGAATAACTTTTATTAAAGTAAAAGTAATAAAGTAAGAGAATAGACCAAAACGGGAACATGACAATAACTAGAACAACAAAAAAATGGCACGAGGGGAGAGCGCGCGCCGTCACGACCGAAGCTGCTTTAGTTTGCCTGCATCAGCTCTAGCACAGGTGTAAACCATCAGTCATCATGACGTCACTCACTCCAACTCCAACCTACAAAAGTTTCATTTTTTCATTTTATGAACATATTTAATTCTATATTCAGTGTATTCTGTAGTAATAGTGGCCTTTACTTATAGGATAATAATCATCGTTAAGATCTAAATATCAACTGCAGCGATGTACTCTTAGAAATAAAGTTCTTTATTGGCATCGATTTCCATGAAGAATCAACTTACACAGAACCTTTCCATTGCACTAAAGGTTCTTTACATTATTAAAATGTTAATTTACACTATGAGACAAGTAAAACATTTAAGAACTGATCACTGAAAGGTTCTTCTATGGCACTGCTGAGAAAACCCTCCTTTTATAATCTGTATTTTTAAAAGTTACATAGTTTACTGATATTGAAAACTTTCAGCTATATTTTGTTTATTTGTCAGGTGTGTTTGGGGAGACGACAAAAGTGTCAGTGAAAGAGGGAGATTCCGTCATTCTGCAGTCCAATGTCACTGAAATACAGAGCATATTTTTGTTGATGTGGATGTATGGATCTCAAAACTCCATTATCGCTAAAATCGAGGGCACAGCTCAGACAGTCTCATTATACGATGTTGATGATGGGAGATTCGAGGACAGACTGCAGCTGGACAATAAGACTGGATCTCTGATCATCAGTGACATCAGAACCAAACACTCTGGAGATTATTATATAAAGATCATCAGCACTGAGACCTTAGTCAATACATTCACTGTTACTGTCCATGGTGAGTAACTCAGATAGATCTATTGATTATGTAGGTTAGGCCTATGTTTACTTTTAAAATGCACTATGCATCGCATAACTGTTCATGTTTGTTTTCCAGATGTGATTTTTGCAGGGTTAGAAAACAAGAGAGAAGGAGATTCTGTGACTCTACAAACTGGTGTTACTGATTCACAGAAACATGATCTAATACAGTGGATGTTTGGAACTACGAATCCAGACACTTTTATAGCTGAAATTAACGTAAAGATTCATGAGATCACATACAGTCCTGATGAGAGATACAGAGAGAGACTACATCTGGAAAATCCGACGGGATCTCTCACCATCAGAGAGCTCAGAACCGCAGACGCTGGTGTTTATCAACTGCAGATCTCCAACAGTAAAGAGACCTTATACAAGAGATTCAATGTTTTTGTTGGTAAGTAGCTCATGTTTCATCATGTTAAATGAGAATTTCCCTCAAATCGCACAAGCAATTTACTTATACTGATGTAGCAGGAAGGGCTATTACCCCTCCTACTTCCTACGTCATCTTTTAGTGTTTGGCCAATGGCCAGGGTTCCGGTGCGTATAAGAGCACGAGTTACTGGTTCCTTGGCATGCGTCATTATCCGGGGTCGTGACGTCATCTATGCGCTCTGCTGCTTTCTGCTGAGTTCAGCGTAACGTGTTGCTGGTAAAGTTGGCCGAGGTTGTTTGTTCACTGGCAGTGCTGTTGGCGGGTCTATGGGCTTGTTTGGAGAGTCGGATGTGGACATTTAAGACCGTGTACGATTCATCGGCGCTTCAGGCCAACGAGCTTGTCGGAGATATTTGCTTCCATATATCGCATAGTCTGGGGATTCTGGGGCAGCGTGCTTGATTGCATCCGATAAGGACGATACCGACCTTCTGAACGAGTGTTATCTGCCCTGTGTCTCACCATAAAACTTCGTTTGCACTGTCCTTCGTCAACTGCTGTTCTGTTTGGATTCTGTTTGGATTCTGTGTTGATTCTGTTTTGTGTATGTACTGTTTTATTACGAGTGAGTCGTCTCGAGTGAACCATTCATGTGAACTGTTCAAGTGAGTCGCTTCAGGTGAACCGCTTTAAGCGGGCCATTCAAGTGAGTCGATCAGGTGCGCCGTTCAAGTGAACCCATTCCAGTGAGTCGTCCTAAGTGAGCCATTCGAGTGTACCATTTCAGGTGCACCATTTCAAGTGAAGGGTGACTCTGTGTCTGTGATATGTTTTGAGTTTGTATTCCTTTTTTTGGGTTTATTTCTTTATTTTGTGTTTTGCTTTAGACCAAATTGTCGTACCAGTGAGTTTTATGTATGTATATTTCTTTTTTGTGGTTGAATTTAGGTGATTTTGTGTTTTTGTTGGTTTTGACTAGCGACGATCAGGTCGGGACCAAGGAGTATAATTTTCATTATTTTGTTGTTATTTTGGTTTTGCATAACACTGCTCGGTAATCTTCTTTCTTTCTGTTTGTCAGCAGGGCCTGGGCACCCGAGGGCAGACGAGAGAACAATTAGGTGATTTGGTCCTCACGTGTGCCGTGGTCCTCTTGGACATGAGTCGTGAAGTGTGTGCTGTGCTGGGGTGTGTGCACTGAATAGAGTACTCTTCATAGAGGTGATGCCTCGAGACTGCCCTTGGGTATGCCCAGGTTCCCCTGCCGTTCACCATATGATCTAGTAAATTGAAGAGTGATTGCTGGTCAACGCTTCTTATAGAAAATAACTGTTTTTAACAAGTAATAAAGTATATATATTTTTGTCAATCACCTATGTCTCTGACTCCAACTGTGATTAAGATCTGTGTGTGCCTTAGCGTAGATGTCGTGTTAAATTCTTGGGGCGAAATTCCCCAAGTGGCGTAGTCGGAAATCGTAAACTGAGTTGAGTGTGAGCATAAATTGTTGTTCCGCCCAGTGTCATATAAAATAGAGCTGCCGCTCCCGCACCACTTTGCCACATTTGGTGTATAGCCGGCAGGGTTTATCACAGGATTGGGTCAGAGATAATAGGTTTTTGTTGTGTTTGTATTGTCTTTACGTTTTTTTCTTATATTTTTTTGGAAACAGAACAGCAGTTTGGTGTAAGGACAGGTAGCTCTTCTCCGGAGTGGTAAGTTTACTTAAATGTCATCCGAAATGGAGGAAGAATTACAGGAGTTGCGGGAGTTAGTAGCCCAGTTAAAGGCTGATAATGTCAGGATGCAGCAGCTACAGGCGCCTGTGGCTAGTACTTCGACTGCTCCACCTGTAGGGCCCCAATCTTCTGGTGCTAGTGCACCGGAACGATTAGTTTTTGTGCCTCGAGAGCGTCGGTGCCCAAAATTTAGTGGTAAATCCGGTATGAGTATCGATGAATGGGAGGAAGAGGCACGGGCTTGTATGAGGGCGCGATATATGGGGACCGCTGAACAAGCTTTCTTTGTATTCGACCACCTAGAGGGGGAGGCTCGAGAGGAGATTCGGTATCGCCCCGAGGCGGAACGCGGAGACCCTGAGAAAATTATCAAAGCATTACAAGAACTTTATGGGTGTTCACAGTCGTATGTTGCATTACAAGAGGCTTTCTTTTCAAGGAAGCAACAGGAGGGTGAGACACTGTTGGAATTCTCCCTTGCGCTTATGGCTCTTTTAGAGAGGGTTAAGAACCAGGCACCCAATGCTGTCGCGAATTCTGAGATTGTATTGCGAGATCAATTTGTGGAGCATGTGTCCGATAATACTCTGCGGCGTGAGCTTAAACAATTAGTCCGTCGCGAGCCTACTGCTACGCTATTAGAAGTTCGGGGAGAAGCAATGAGGTGGGAACGTGAGGGGATGCCGGGGGGTGTAAGGGCGCGTAGCCAGTCCGTCCCGGTAGCCTACGGCCTTCAGTATGGGGTACGTGGGGCCACCTCTATTGATAGGCCAAACCCCCCACTACAGTCTGAGATGAGCGAACTGCGCGAAATGTTCCGACAGCAACAACAACAATTAAACCAGCTCACACAGACCATTGCTCGTCTCCAAACCCCGTACGTGCATGGTCGATCATCGCGTTCGGGCCCAGTTATATGTAGACGGTGTCAGCCCCCGGGTCATTATGCTCGAGAGTGCGATGGGGGCCGTCCCCCATCGCGCCTTCTCGAGCCTGTAGCAGGTCCTCCTACTCCTACACATGGACAACCGCGCTCTCCTCGGCCGGCGGAAAACTAGCTCCCGCCGGGTCGCAGGGTCACGACCTTGGCGGGGAGGTAATTGACTCCCACCTTACAGATACTGGTGGTTCATTCTCTCACTTGATCTCTTCATGTCCACATTTGACCGTCTCTATAGGAGGAGTGTTAGTACCCTGTTTAGTCGACACCGGGTCAATGGTGTCTACTATTGTGGAAAGCTGTTTTCGTCAACATTTTGAGCCTTGGGGGCGGGACCGGTTGCAGGACTGTCAGTGGTTACAGCTTCGAGCGGCTAATGGGCTGGAGATCCCATACCTCGGTTATTTGGAGCTGGATGTAGAAATGTGTGGCAGGTTGGTTACGGGGTGTGGTGTCCTGGTGGTTAGGGATCCTCCTGGGGGGCTGAGTGCAGGCATCCCCGGAGTGTTGGGGATGAATGTACTTAGCCGGTGCTACCAGGAGCTCTTTGGCCAACATGGCGCAGCACTTTTTGATCTCCCTGTGGTTATGCAACTTCCAGGCGTATTAAGAGCTTTTCAGCATTGTCAGCACGCGAGCGAAAAAGACCACTCTAAGCGAGTGGGCAGAGTGCGGATGCGTGGGCGTAGAGCACGACGCATTCCTGGAGGCACCATTAAGTGGGTCGCTACAACCTGTTCGAACCAATTTGAGGGCCGGACTGTGTTGTTTGAGCCCCCCGAGTCTGGCCTTCCTGCTGGGCTTTTGGCGTCACCGGCCTTGGTACCCGTAAGTCGAGGTACTGCATATGTGCCCGTGGTAAATGTTGGGGCAGCTGATGTGGTGCTCCGCCCAACCACAGTGGTGGGGAGCGTAAAGGAGGTCTACTTGGTTAACCTGCCACAGGGGGTCGTTGAAGTTAAGGCCACGGTCGCCACAGTTCAGTCCCATAGTGCAGGGGGAGGGTCTTCTTCGCTTAACCAGATTGAGTCTCTGGACTTATCCGTTCTGCCTGTTGCAGAGCAGGATCAAGTTAGGGACTTCCTACGGAAGTATCAAGCAGTGTTCTCTTGCCATGAGGGAGATTTAGGTTGTACCCGACTAATCTCCCATGATATACCAGTCTTGGATGACGTCCCCGTGCGCCAGCGGTACAGGCGTGTTCCCCCTTCGGAATATGAAGTAGTCAAAACTCATATTAACCAATTGTTGGGAGCTGGTATAGTACGCGAGAGTAGTAGTCCATACGCATCGCCTATCGTATTGGTCAAGAAAAAGGACGGTAGTCTGCGCATGTGCGTGGACTACCGTCATTTGAATGCCAAAACTAGAAAGGATGCCTTTCCACTTCCCCGCATCGAGGAATCGTTGGATTCATTGTCCGGGGCCCGCTGGTTTTCCACACTGGATTTAGCCAGCGGGTACCTGCAGGTTCCGGTGTCGGAGCAAGATAGGCCAAAGACCGCATTCTGTACACCCTTCGGGCTATTTGAATTCAATCGTATGCCGTTCGGCCTCTGCAACGCACCAAGTACGTTTCAGAGGTTGATGGAGCGCTTGTTTGGTGACCAACAATGTCAGTCGCTTTTATTATATCTTGATGACATTGTTGTGTTTTCTACTTCAGTAGCTCAGCATCTACAGAGGCTGGAATTGGTCTTGGACCGTTTGAAGAGAGAAGGGTTGAAGGCAAACTTACAGAAATGCGCCTTTTTCAAACAGGAGGTAAGATACTTGGGCCATGTCATATCGGCTCAGGGGGTGGCGACTGATCCGGGAAAAATCGAGGCAGTGGCGCAGTGGCGTTGTCCCACGATCGTCTCCGAGTTGAGGACCATCCTGGGGTTCGCGAGCTATTATAGGCGTTTCGTCGAGGGTTTCGCCAAGCTAGCGGCTCCCTTACATAGATTGGTAGCAGAAGTCGTTGGAGGTAAGTCAGGGAAAAGGAAGGGGCAGAGTTTAGTTCAGGTGTGGACGCAACAGTGTCAGGAGTCATTCGAGGCATTGAAGAGTAGGTTAATCTCTGCACCTGTACTGGCTTATGCGGATTTCTCCCGAGCCTTCATCTTGGAGGTAGACGCTAGCCATGGCGGCCTAGGCGCTGTACTCTCACAAGAACAGGAGGGGAAAGTGCGACCCATAGCTTATGCCAGTAGAAGTTTGAGGCCCACTGAGCGTAACATGAGTAATTACAGTTCCATGAAGTTGGAGTTTCTGGCGCTCAAGTGGGCCATGGTGGAGAAGTTCAGGGAGTATTTGTTGGGACAGAAGTGTATTGTGTTTACTGATAATAACCCCCTGAGCCATTTGACCACGGCAAAGCTTGGGGCCACTGAACAGCGCTGGGCTGCTGAGCTGGCTGCCTTTGATTTCGAGGTGAGGTATAGGTCCGGGAGGAGTAATGGCAATGCGGATGCTCTGTCCCGCCAGAATCCTATCAATCTGGGTGATGTTGAGGGTTTGGCCACCGGGATCTCGGTGCCTGAGTCGCTACAGCAAGCCATAAGATCAGAGGGCGTTGTGCAGGCCGTAGTAAACGAGATGACTGTCTTACCCAGCTATTCTGTTTCTGACTTGTGTGTGATGCAGGAGGGGGATTCCATCATTGGACCACTGTTGCAGTTCTGGAGACGTGGCGCGCGTCCGGTGCCCGAAGAACGGCGCAGGCTGGCTAAGCCCGTTCTTACACTGCTGCAACAGTGGGACCGATTGGTGGAGAAGGAGAGTGTACTGTATCGGAAGATTTTCCGCCCTGATGGAGGGGAAGAGTGTCATCAGTTAGTATTACCCGAGGTAATGAAGCAGGAAGTTTTAGAGCAGCTACATCAACAGCATGGTCATCAAGGAGTCGAACGGACTAGTGAGTTGATTAGACGTCGGTGTTACTGGCCAAACATGTTCGCGGACATTACTCGCTGGTGTGCAGAGTGCGAACGGTGCCAGCTTGCTAAAGGGAGTCAACCAGTGGCGCGGGGTTACATGGGCCATTTGTTGGCGTCCAGACCTAATGAGGTCCTGGCCATTGATTTCACGGTACTGGAACCCTCTCAGTCAGGCCATGAGAACATTTTGGTCATGACTGACGTATTCAGTAAGTTCTCGATGGCAATACCTACCCGTGACCAACGAGCCGAGACAGTGGCGCAGGTTCTGGTTGAGGAGTGGTTCTTTAAGTTTGGGGTCCCGGGCCGTATTCACTCCGACCAAGGTCGTAATTTTGAATCGACCCTGATTCGGCAGCTCTGTGAGCTTTATCACATCAAGAAGTCCCGTACCACGCCGTACCATCCGGCTGGAAATGGCCAGTGTGAGCGGTTCAATCGCACTTTGTTTAACTTGTTGCGGACCTTGCCTGGCCCTAGGAAGAGGGACTGGGCCTCGTGCTTATCGCAGGTACTCTTCGGTTATAACACCACCCCTCATCAGGGGACGGGAGAGTCTCCCTATTACTTGATGTTCGGTCAGGAACCTAGGTTGCCGGTGGATTTTCTACTGGGTAATGTGGTAGAGCCCATGGCAGGTAGTGTGCAGAGCTGGGTTGTAGAACACCAAAAGCGGTTACGGGTCGCCTTTCAGGGAGCGAGGGAACGCCTGAAGGCAGCTGCGGATCGTCGAAAGGAACGACATGATTTACGTGTTCGTGACTTACCGTTGTCAGAGGGCCAGCTTGTGTACTTACGAGATCATTCGTTTAAGGGGCGGCATAAGATTGCAGACTGGTGGAGCCCGGTGTTGTTCCAAGTAGTTCGTCCTCCTGAGGTGGGAGGTGTGGTGTATACCATTGCACCAGTGGAGGATCTGAGTAAGGTCCGACGTGTCCACCGCTCGTTATTGAAAGCTTGTGGCCGGAACGGGGTCCTGCCGGACAGTCAACCTGGGGTTAGAGTAGAAGATCAGGAAGAACCGCAGGTAGAAGAGGTAGACGAAGTTGACTTGGTTGTACTTGTGCCAGAGACCCCTTGCGTTGGTCGAGTGACGGATCATCTGGCACGTGCCGATTCTGGGACGAACCGGTTGCCATTGGACCTTCCCTTCGTAGGTGTAGTTCGAGCAGAGTCAGGGGACCAGGTCAGGGGACCTGTGGTGGGGGAACCCACAGTGTCTCCTGGTCCCCAGGATGGTAGGGTGGTCGCTCCTCGCCGGACAAGCCGAGTTGGTGCTGGTCGGCATGGGAATTTGCACCACCTTCCCCGGACAGTAGGAGAGATAGGAAGTAGGGTCATAGTCGGCTCTGAGGTAACCACTGCTGGTATTTTGTTCAGACCTTGGTCATGAATGGTATTGGTGGCTCCGCATTGAGTCCATCGGCGGGGCGCCGATGAGAAAAAGGGAGGGGAAGATTGTAGCAGGAAGGGCTATTACCCCTCCTACTTCCTACGTCATCTTTTAGTGTTTGGCCAATGGCCAGGGTTCCGGTGCGTATAAGAGCACGAGTTACTGGTTCCTTGGCATGCGTCATTATCCGGGGTCGTGACGTCATCTATGCGCTCTGCTGCTTTCTGCTGAGTTCAGCGTAACGTGTTGCTGGTAAAGTTGGCCGAGGTTGTTTGTTCACTGGCAGTGCTGTTGGCGGGTCTATGGGCTTGTTTGGAGAGTCGGATGTGGACATTTAAGACCGTGTACGATTCATCGGCGCTTCAGGCCAACGAGCTTGTCGGAGATATTTGCTTCCATATATCGCATAGTCTGGGGATTCTGGGGCAGCGTGCTTGATTGCATCCGATAAGGACGATACCGACCTTCTGAACGAGTGTTATCTGCCCTGTGTCTCACCATAAAACTTCGTTTGCACTGTCCTTCGTCAACTGCTGTTCTGTTTGGATTCTGTTTGGATTCTGTGTTGATTCTGTTTTGTGTATGTACTGTTTTATTACGAGTGAGTCGTCTCGAGTGAACCATTCATGTGAACTGTTCAAGTGAGTCGCTTCAGGTGAACCGCTTTAAGCGGGCCATTCAAGTGAGTCGATCAGGTGCGCCGTTCAAGTGAACCCATTCCAGTGAGTCGTCCTAAGTGAGCCATTCGAGTGTACCATTTCAGGTGCACCATTTCAAGTGAAGGGTGACTCTGTGTCTGTGATATGTTTTGAGTTTGTATTCCTTTTTTTGGGTTTATTTCTTTATTTTGTGTTTTGCTTTAGACCAAATTGTCGTACCAGTGAGTTTTATGTATGTATATTTCTTTTTTGTGGTTGAATTTAGGTGATTTTGTGTTTTTGTTGGTTTTGACTAGCGACGATCAGGTCGGGACCAAGGAGTATAATTTTCATTATTTTGTTGTTATTTTGGTTTTGCATAACACTGCTCGGTAATCTTCTTTCTTTCTGTTTGTCAGCAGGGCCTGGGCACCCGAGGGCAGACGAGAGAACAATTAGGTGATTTGGTCCTCACGTGTGCCGTGGTCCTCTTGGACATGAGTCGTGAAGTGTGTGCTGTGCTGGGGTGTGTGCACTGAATAGAGTACTCTTCATAGAGGTGATGCCTCGAGACTGCCCTTGGGTATGCCCAGGTTCCCCTGCCGTTCACCATATGATCTAGTAAATTGAAGAGTGATTGCTGGTCAACGCTTCTTATAGAAAATAACTGTTTTTAACAAGTAATAAAGTATATATATTTTTGTCAATCACCTATGTCTCTGACTCCAACTGTGATTAAGATCTGTGTGTGCCTTAGCGTAGATGTCGTGTTAAATTCTTGGGGCGAAATTCCCCAAGTGGCGTAGTCGGAAATCGTAAACTGAGTTGAGTGTGAGCATAAATTGTTGTTCCGCCCAGTGTCATATAAAATAGAGCTGCCGCTCCCGCACCACTTTGCCACACTGACTTTCTCTCTTCAGCCATTCCAGATCCAGGATTGTCCGCTGGTTATATTGTGCTGATTTGTGTTTTTCTCCTGCTGTGTGTGGCTGTAGTTCTGGGTTCGATTTACTACAAGTTCAGATACTCTAAACAGAAAGGTAATCATTATCTACAGCTAATATAGCAAAAGGAATAAACCTATATAAGAGTTTAAAAGTGTATTTAATTTTCATAACTATGTTTTCTTCAATTGAAAAATACTGTATCTTTACTGATTATACAGTGGGTGATCTTAAGAAAAACAGGAATTTACTGTAGCTGTAAAGCAGTCTGAAAAGTTCTAGAATCCTATAAATGAATTTTGAAAAGTAACTTTTAAAATGAATTGAAAACCAACAGAAAAAGAACATCCCTTTATTATGAATGCACCTTAAAATTCTACTTATTTAGGCAGCTCACTAGCAGATTTTGCAGGTTTTTTTTGCTGTGAATTTAAAACAAATAAAAAAACTCGATGTTGAGAGTCAGAAAAAAAAGGGTCAGTGAATCAAATTGAAAACCAATATCTGAAAGAAGATCTGTTTCTTTTTAGTACAGCTCCATGACAAATGCAATTTGACTACTTGAAAAAAGAAATATCTGTTAAAACATTTTATATCTTGGTGCTGAGACAGAAAAGAAAGACACATTGTCAGTGACGGAGGGAAATTCTGTCACGCTGAATACTGGTGCAACTGAAATCCATAGAGAGGATGAAGTACTCTGGACATTTGGACCGCAAGACATGGTCATCGCTCAAATACACAAAAAGGCCGGTGACATTTGGTACGCCGACGACGAGCGGTTCAGCGACAAACTGCAGCTGGACCAGCAGACCGGAGATCTGACCATCAGCGACATCAGGATCCGAATCTCTGGAGATTATCAGATGAAGATCACCGGCCGCAGAGCCAAAATGAAGAGATTCAAAGTTATTGTACGAGGTGTGTGGGTGAAATACTTTAAATACCCTACAGTGTTGTCTGTCAATGTGTTAATCTATTAATTTTACACTTCATTGGGTTCTAAAGTGGGTTTTGAGTTGTTCATCTGCACATATCAACATGCTTTGTTTCTATTTCTTTATGAAATGAAGTGGACACACTGAAATTCACGGAGGGAGAGTCTGTCCATCTGCAGACTGGTATTGCTGAAATACAGAAAGATGATCTGATTCTGTGGAAGTTTGAACCTAAAAACGTCCTCATAGCCAAAGTTGAGCAAACCAATGAGACCAGCATCTATGTTGACGATGAGAGATTCAAAGACAGACTGGAGCTGGACAGTCGAACTGGAGACCTCACCATCACAAACACCAAAAGCAGCGACTCTGGAGTTTACGAAGTACAGATGAAGAGCAGCAATAAAGTTTCATACAGGAAATTCAACGTTCTTGTCTGGCGTGAGTAGCTCAAGATAATCACAGTATTGATAGTGTGGTTTACGTGCACATTCACATGTTTCTTCTACTGTATATGTTTCACTCTCTTTGGTAGTTAATACGCAGAAATATACAGTTGGAGATTCTGTGACTCTACAAACTGGTG
>JAZAVI010001062.1:0-19200 GCA_036326025.1 Chrosomus eos | reverse complement strand
AAAATTGCTATTTTTGTTTCAAAATACTAAACGGGTTTGCCCAAAAAAAAATTTTAAATTTGGGTTTCTTGTTAGTTTTCAGGGCGTCATGCCGAGTCGACAGATTTTCCAAATTTTTCCCGGGATCGGCCTTTTTGGCTGTGGGCCCATTTTTTTATTTTTGTGTTTAAAATGCTGTATTTTATAAAACCCCCATGAACGAATTGTTACAAAATCGGTAGGGGTCATCAGTACGATCCCCTAAAGGACCTGAGAAGTTTCGAAACAGCGCCACCTGTGGAAAAAATTGATTTTTCAAATGCTGTTTTAACTCGGTTGTGTTTGACTATTTTCACGGGAGTCATCTGGGTTGGGATCCTAAATTTCCTTGCCGAGTCCACAGATACCAAATTATGCTTAGGGTTTTTTTTAAAGGTTTTTGTGTAGCGTTGTGTTTTTAGCGCTTAAAAAAACATTTGCCGATATCTTCAAACCGCTTGTCGATCAAAGACGAAACCCACCCCCGGGTTTTGGAAACATGGTCGATAGGCTATACGTTTAATGCCCAAATGGCAAAATTTAATTGATAGTAAGGGGTAGAAAAACCCAATAAAAAGTCACTTTGTCGTCTTTTTTTATGTGTTTATTCCTTTAAAGGGATATAACTCCAAAATTTTAAATGAGTTATTTTCCCAAAATTTTTTACACACACATGAAAGGGCTCACTTTGAGGTCACAAAAAAAAAAGGGGGTGGGATTAAACCCTCTTGGTGGCGTTTTTAATAAAAACGTAACATGCTTTTTTAAAAGAATTTTTTGGGTTTGTAAAAATTACAAAACTCAGCATGTCCCATCAGCCCCATGCCCGGGAAGGTACCCCAAAAACATTTCGGGACGCGCCCCCTTTTTGGGTTTCAAAAGTTAAAAAATAATTTCAAAAAAAACTTTTAAATTAAATTGCGTATTTTAATGCCACTGGTTTTAAAGGGGTTTGTCATTGTCCCCGGGACTCTGACCACATCACATTTTTTTTGTAATACGCCACCATTGGTCAAAAGTGATAATCCATTAAAAAAACCCCATTTTTTTTTAATTAGTGTGATTTTTAAGCCATTTTTCCTAAATTATCTTTAAATGTCCCTTTAAAATTTCTCCTTGCTGCCCGTTGGTTGACACAAAGTTGACATGTTTTTGTGTTTTTTTTGCGCTTGGCCCCGGTTTTATTGCGCTTTTCAAACTTTTTTTTTTTATTTTTCTTTTTTCCGACTGGGGGTCTATGGCAGCCCATGCCGTTTGCGGGAAAGTTATAAAATTTGGGTACACTGATAGGGGGCAGTCTGAAAAGTCACCAGAGAAAAAATTTGGAGTCTCCAACTCAATCCCTCTAGGCCAAAAAACTGCCCAAAAGATTTACTCATTTTTATGCTTAAAACCTTTTAAACCCATAATGGCTGAATCACAAACCTTTGTCCTCTTTTTCCCTTGGCTCATGCCTTTTCGTTTGCACCAAAGACGTCTTTTTCCCTTTCACGACAATTTGCCCGCCTTTTTGTAATTATCCGAAAAAGTTTAACTTTTTGGGAACTCCTCCTAGGCCGTTTTTTTGATTCTCCCCAAAAATTGAACCAGTTTCATCTCCAGACCGTGCTGACAAAAAGTTAGGGAATTCAAAAAAAAGCTGAAAGTTGTTCTCGAATACCACGCAAATTAATTTTAAGTAGCGCTTGGGGAAAACAGCCCATAAGGCTTTATCCCCGCAACGTTTTTAACGTATTAAAACCCAAAAATTGGTACATGTCATTAAAGCATGACCTGATCATGCTGCGTTTGGCGCAGCGCCCCCTACTGGGCCAGAGATACGAAAAATTGCTATTTTTGCTCTTTAAATATTTAACAGTTTGTCCAAAAATAAAAATTGGTCTGTTAGAAAATTTAGGGCGTCATTTCCAGTCGACTGATATCCCCAAATTTTTTTAATGGGGCCTTTTGGCTG
The DNA here is from genome assembly GCA_036326025.1 of Chrosomus eos. Classification (NCBI taxonomy): domain Eukaryota; kingdom Metazoa; phylum Chordata; class Actinopteri; order Cypriniformes; family Leuciscidae; genus Chrosomus; species Chrosomus eos. Next base: position 17,228 of record JAZAVI010001062.1, on the reverse strand, counting down.
TTTGGCCATTTTTGAATTATGTGCTTTAAAATGCTGTTTTTTTGAACCCCAAAGAACGGAAAATTTTTACGAAACTCGGTTTTTGGGGCATCAGTACGATCCCTGAAAGAACCTGGAATTTTTGAAACAGGCCAAAAAAGTGGGAATTTTTTTTTCAAATGGGTTATTAAATTTGGGGGGTGGTTTTAATTATTTTCCCGAAGTCATTTTTTGGGTTTCCCGAATTTCCCCTTTCCCAGTCCAAAAGATCCAAAATGCTTGGGTTTTTTCGGTTTGTGTGCGTTGGTTTTGCGCAAAAAACTTTTTCCATTTTCTTCGAAACCCCTTGTTTTTGAAACGGACGGGAAAACCCCGCCCGAAGTTTGGAAAAAATAGGTCCCTTTTTCTTTAAGCTAATGCCCAAATGCGAAAAAATTGATTGAAGGGGTAGTAAAAACCAAACAAAATCAAAGTGTTTAGTAATTTTTTATGTGTTTATTCACATAAATGTTTTTTTTAAATCCAAAACTAAAAGAGATATTTTCCCCAAAATTTTTAAAAACAAAATGTATGGGCTCACTTGAGGTACATAAAAAAAAAGGTTTGGGGTTTAGCCTTTGGTGGCGCTTTAAAAGAACGTAACTTTCTATTCTTAAGAATTTTCATTGGTGAAAATTAAAAAATCAGCAGGGGGCCCTCAGCACCATTTCCCTGAAGGTACTCAAAACATTTCGAGACAGCGCCACCCTTTTTGGGCAAAAGTTTTAAACATAAATTTTAAAAAACTTTTGAATAATCTGCGTTTTTTTTAATTTTCCACTGGGTTTTTGGTTTGGCATTGTCACCGGGCTCTGACCACCCTTTTCCCTCGTTTTTGTAACTAGCCACCATTTGGGCAAAAGTGATAACCAAATTTTTTAAAATTTTTATTTTAAATTTGTGTGATTTTTAAGCCATTTTTCCTTTTTTTAATCTTTTTTTTTTTTTCTTAAATTGTCCTTGCTGCGTTTGGGCTGGGCCATGTTGGAAAGGGCTTGGCGTTTGTTCTTTGCGCAAAAAGGGGCCCCCGGGTTTTTGCTGCTTGCTGCTTATTTTTTTTATTTTTTTTGTTTTCTTCTTCCGAATGGGGGGGCTAGGCAGCCCCTAGAACCCCTTTCCCGGGGAAAATTGTTTTTTGGTTTGGCATTCTGATTTGAAAGGGCAGTCCCACATTAAGGACACCAATTTTTGGGGTCTTAACTCTTTCCCCTAGCGCCCCCAACTGTCCAAAAGTTTCCCTAAATTTTTGGCCAAATTTTTGGCCGAAAAGGCTTTAACAAAATTCTTTTTCCTTGTTCCCTGAGCTCAGGGAAGATTCGTTTGCCCCTTAAAGTCTTTTTCCGTCTTGCAATTTTTCCGCCTTTTTTGAATTTCAAAAAAACCTACTTTTTCAAACCCCTCCGGGGGCCGATGCCCCGATTTTCACCAAATTGACCGGGATCATTTTCGACAGGGGGGACAAAAAGTTAGGGAATTTAAAGTTGATTCGCTTAAAAGTTTTTGAATACGTGCAAATAATTTTAGTAGGTTGCGAAAACAAATTTAAAGGGCTGTATCTCCGCAACGTTTTATCTATTAGCCCAAAACTTGGTAAATTTTCTACAAGATGCCCTGAGGCAACATGAGCGTTTGGCCCCGCGCCCCCTTTGGTCCGGAGATAAAAAAATTTGGTTTTTTTTTCCCTCATAATCCTGAAGGGTTTGCCCAAAAAATTTAAAAATTTGGCCTTTTTAGATTGGGGCCTCATCCGAGTCAAATGAAAACCCAAATTTTCCCAGGCCTTTTTGGGTGTCGGCCATTTTGAATTATGTGCAAAAATGCTGTATTTTTGAACGCATGAACAAAATTTTTCGAAACTCGGTATGGGTCATCAGTACGATCCTGAAGGAGCCTGAGAATTTCGAAACAGCGCCACCTAGGGGGAAAATTTTTTTTTCAAATGCTATAACTTGGGTTGTGTTTGACTTATTTTCACGGGAGTCATTTTTGGGTCCTGAATCTTGCCGAGTCCACGATCCCAAAAAGGGCTGGTTTTTTTACGGTTTGTGTAGCGTTGGATTTAGCGCGAAAAAAACTTTTGGGCATATCTTCGAAACCGCTTGTCCGATCGAGACGAAACCACCGCCAGAAGTTTGGGGAAACATAGGTCGATAGGCTAAGCTAATGCCCAAATGCGAAAATATTGATAGTAAGGGGTAGTAAAATCCAATCAAAGTCACGTGTCAGTCATTTTTTATGTGTTTTTTCACATAAATGTATATAACTCCAAAAAATAAATGAGATATTTTCACCAAATTTTTTCACACACTTTTATGGGCTCACTTTGAGGTCACATAAAAAAAATGGTGGGATTGAGCCTTTGGTGGGGCCTATATTAGAACGTAACATGCTATTCTTAAAAATGCATTGGTGCAACATTACAAAACTCAGCATGTGCCATCAGCACCATGCCCTGAAGGTACTCAAAACATTTCGAGGACAGCGCCACCTTTTGGTCAAAAGTTATAACATAATTTCTAAAAAACTTTTGAAAAATCTGCGTATTTTAATGCCACTGGTCTTAAGGTTTGTCATTGTCACCAGACTCTGACCACATCACATCGTTTTTGTAACTTACGCCCCTATTGGTCAAAAGTGATAATCCATTAAATCACATTTTTAGTTAATTAGTGTGATTTTTATAGCCATTTTGCCTAAATTAATCTTTAAATGTCTTAAATTGCTCCTTGCTGCAGTTGGTCTGACACATGTTGGCATGTCTTGTCGTCTTCTTTGCGCTTGGCCCGGGTTATTGCTGCTTTTTGGCAGCATATATTTATTTTCGTTCTTACGCATGGGCGTCTATGGCAGCCCATAGAACCGTTTGCGGGAAAGTTATGAAATTTGGTACACTGATAGAGGACAGTCTGAAAAGTCACCAGAGCAAATTTGGAGTCTCCAACTAATCCCTCTGCGCCACCAACTGTCCAAAGATTTTACTCTGTTTATGCTTATAACTTTTGAACATAATGGCTAGAATCACAAATCCTTTGTCCTCTATTCCTTGGCTCAGCCGATTCGATTGCACCCTATGACGTCATTTTTCCGTCACGACAATTTGTCCGCCATTTGTAATTATCCGAAAAAGCTACTTTTTCGAACTCCTCCTAGGCCGTTGTTCCGATTCTCACCAAAATTGAACCAGATCATCTCCAGACCGTGCTGACAAAAAGTTATGGAATTCATAAAACGCTGGCAAGTTGTTCTCGAATACCACGCAAATTAATTTTAAGTAGCGCTTGCGAAAACAGACATAAGGCTGTATCTCCGCAACGCTTTATCGTATTCCAAACCAAACTTGGTACATGTCATTACAAGCATGACCTGAGGCTACATGCTGCGTTTCGGCGCAGCGCCACCTACTGGTCCAGAGATACGAAAAATTGCTATTTTTGCTCATAACTACTGAACAGTTTGTCCAAAAATAATAAAGTTGGTCTTGTTAGATTCAGGGCGTCATGCCGAGTCGACAGATATCCAATTTTTCCAGATCGGCCATTTTGGCTGTCGGCCATTTTGAATTATGTGCTAAAATGCTGTATTTTATGAACGCCTGATTGAACGAATTGTTACGAAACTCGGTATGGGGTCATCAGTACGATACCCTGAAGGAGCCTGAGAAGTTTCGAACAGCGCCACCTAGTGGCAAAATTGATTTTTTCAAATGCTGATAACTCTGGTTGTGTTTGACGTATTTTCACGGGAGTCATCTCGTTGGGATCCTGAATCCTTGCCGAGTCCACAGATACCAAATATGCTTAGGTTTTGTTTACGGTTTGTGTAGCGTTGTGATTTAGCGCTTAAAAATAACATTTGCCGATATCTTCGAAAACCGCCTTGTCCGATCGAGACGAAACCACCGCCAGAAGTTTGGAAACATAGGTCGGATAGGCTATACGCTAATGCCCAATGCGAAAATATTGATAGTAAGGGGTAGTAAATCCAATCAAAGTCACGTGTGTCAGTCATTTTTTATGTGTTTTATTCACATAAATGTATATAACTCCAAAAACTAAATGAGATATTTTCACCAAATTTTACACACACATGTATGGGCTCACTTTGAGGTCACATAAAAAAAATGGTGGGATTGAGCCTCTTGGTGGCGCTATAATAGAACGTAACATGCTATTCTTAACGAATGCATTGGTGTAACATTACAAAACTCAGCATGTGCCATCAGCACCATGCCCTGAATGGTACTCAAAACATTTCGAGACAGCGCCACCTTTTGGTCAAAAGTTATAACATAATTTCTAAAAACTTTTGAATAAATCTGCGTATTTTAATGCCACTGGTCTTAAGGTTTGTCATTGTCACCAGACTCTGACCACATCACATCGTTTTTGTAACTACGCCACCTATTGGTCAAAAGTGATAATCATTAAATCACATTTTTTGTTAATTAGTGTGATTTTTAAGCCATTTTGCCTAAATTAATCTTTAAATGTCTTAAATTGCTCCTTGCTGCAGTGGTCTGACACATGTTGACATGTCTTGTCGTCTTCTTTGCGCTTGGCCCCGGTTATTGCTGCTTGCAAATGCTTTAATTTTATCTTTATTTTTCTGTTTTCTTCTTTTCTTCCGACTGGGCGTCTATGGCAGCCCATAGAACCGTTTGCGGGAAATTTTGTTTGGTGACACTGATAGAGGACGGGTCCAAATTAAGACAAATTTGGGTCTCCAATCATTCCACTCTAGCGCCACCACTGTCCAAAGTTTCACTTTTATTATGCTAATAACTTTTAAACCGTAAGGCCCTATCATCAAAATTCTTTTTCCCTTGTTCCTGAGCTTTTGCGATTCGATTGCACCCTATGACGTTTTTTTCCGTCAAATAATTTGGCCCCCCTTTGAATTTCGAAAAACTACTTTTTCGAACCCCTCCTAGGCCGTTTTTCCCGATTTTCACCAAAATTGAACCAGATCATTCAGACATGGGGCAAAAAGTTATGGAATTCAAAAAAACGCTTAAAGTTTTTGAATCCCGGAAAATTTAAATTTTACGTAAGCTTGCGAAAACAAACTTAAGGCTGTATCTCCGCAACGCTTTATCGATTCAGACCAAACTTGGTACAGTCATCACAAGCATGGACCTGAGGCAACATGCGGGGTTTCGGGAGCGCCACCTATGGTCCGAGATAGAAAAAAATGGTATTTTTGCTCAAAAACTCTGAACGTTTTGTTCAAAAATCAAAAAAGTGGCCTTTTTAGTTTCAGGGGTCATCGAGTCGCGGGATATCCAATTTTCCCAGATCGGCCATTTTGTCTGTCGGCCATTTTGAATTATGTGCTAAAATGCTGTTTTTCTGAGCATGAACGAATTGTTACGAAACTCGGTAGGGGGTCATCGTACGTTTGCCTGAAAGAGCCTGAGAAGTTTCGAAACAGCGCCACCTAGTGTGTGAATTTTTTTTCAATGCTTATAACTTTGGGGTGTGGTTTGACTTATTTTCACGAGAGTCATCTTTTGAGTCCTGAATCGTTGCCGAGTCCAAGATCCAAAAGGTGGGTTTCGTCTTACGGTTTGTTTTAGCGTTTGCGATTTAGCGCGAAAAAAACATTTGGCTATATCTTCGAAACCGCTTGTCGATGGGAGACGTAACCACCGCCAGATTTTGGAAACTTTAGGTCGATAGGCTATACGCTAATGCCCAAATGCGAAAAAATATTGATAGTAAGGGGTAGTAAAATTCCAATCAAAGTCACGTTGTCAGTCATTTTTTAGTGTTTTTCATAAATGTTATAATCTAAAAAAAATTTGAGATATTTTCCCCAAATTTTTTACACACTACGTATGGGCTCACTTGGGGGCACATAAAAAAAATGGGGGATTGAGCCTCTTGGTGGCGTATAATAGAACAAAACATGAACATCATTGCTTCAATAGTGTGAAATAAATGTTTAAAAAAAAAAAAGGGGCCAAATGTCCCAACAACCCCACCCGTGAAGTACTCAAAACATTTCGAGACGGCACCTTTTGGTCAAAATTATAACATATTTCTAAAAACTTTTGAAATACAATGCTTTGATTTTAATGCCACTGGTCTTAGGTTTGTTCATTGTCACCGACTCCCGACCACATCACATCTTTTGTAACTACGCCACCTATTGGTCGAAAGTGATAATCATTAAATCATATTTTTGTTATTGTGTGATTTTTAGCCATTTGCCTAAATTATCTTTAATGTCTTAATTGCTCCTTGCTGCAGTTGGTTTGACACATGTTGGCATGTCTTGTCGTTCTTATTGCGCTTGGCCCCGGTTATGCTGCTTGCTATATTTGGGCAAGCCGAGGTGCGGTGGCCTATTGTATTGTTCGGTTTTATTCTTTCTTCTTCTTCCCTCGATCTATGGCTAGGCCCATAAAACGTTTGCGGGAAAGTTTTGGAATTTGACATTGATAAGGGACGTCATTAAATCAACAGAGCAAATTTGGTGCTCAACTCAATCCCTCTAGCGCCACCACCTGTCCAAAGTTTCACTTTTATTATGCTAATAACTTTTGAAACCGTAAGGCTATCATCAAAATTCCTTTTTCCCCTTTTTCTGAGCTCATGCCGATTCGATTGCACCCTATGACGTTCATTTTCGTCACGATATTTGTCCGCCATTTGTAATTATCGAAAAAGCTACTTTTTCGAACTCCTCCTAGGCCGTGTTCTCGATTTTCACCAAAATTGACCAGATCATCTCAGACCAGTGCTGACAAAAAGTTATGGAATTCATAAAAACGCTTGCAAGTGTTCTCGATACACGCAAATAATTTTACGTAGAGCTTGCGAAAACACACATAAGGCTGTATCTCCGCAACGCTTTATCGTATTCAGACCAAACTTGGTACATGTCATCACAAGCATGACTGAGGCTACATGCTGCGTTTCGGCGCAGCGCCACCTACTGGTCCAGGAGATACGAAAAAGTGTATTTTTGCTCATAACTACTGAACGTTTGTCCAAAAATCATAAAAGTGGTCTCGTTAGATTCAGGGGCGTCATGCCGAGTCGACGGATATCCAATTTTTCCTAGATCGGCCATTTTGTCTGTCGGCCATTTTGAATTATGTGCTAAAATGCTGTATTTTCTGAACGCATGAACGAATTGTTACGAAACTCGGTATGGGTCATCAGTTACGATGCCCTGAAAGAGCCTGAGAAAGTTTCGAAACAGCGCCACCTAGTGGTGAATTTTTTTTTCAAATGCTTATAACTTTGGGTGTGGTTGACTTATTTTCACGAGAGTCATCTTTTTGAGTCCTGAATCGTTGCCGAGTCCAACGATACCAAACATGCTGGGTTTCGTCTTACGGTTTGTGTAGCGTTGCGATTTAGCGCGAAAAAAAACATTTGGCTATATCTTCGAAACCGCTTGTTCCGATCGAGACGAAACCACCGCCAGAAGTTTGGAAACATAGGTCGATAGGCTATACGCTAATGCCCAAATGCGAAAATATTGATAGTAAGGGGTAGTAAAATTCAATCAAAAGTCACGTGTCAGTCATTTTTTATGTGTTTATCACATAAATGTATATAACTCAAATAAATGAGATATTTTCACCAAATTTACACACACTGTATGGGCTCACTTGAGGGTCACATAAAAAAATGGTGGGATTGGCCTTTGGTGGCGCTATAATAGAACGAAAACTTGCTATTCTTAACGAATGCATTGGTGAAATTACAAAACTCAGCATGTCCCAAATCAACACCATGCCCTGAAGGTACTCAAACATTTCGAGACAGCGCCACTTTTGGTTCAAAAGTTATAACATAATTTCTAAAAACTTTTGAATAAATCTGCATATTTTAATGCCACTGGTCTTTAAGGTTTGTCATTTCCCAACTCCCCGTTTTTAGTAACTCGCCCACCTATTTGGTCGAAAGTGATAATTCATTAAATCATATTTTTTGTTAATTAGTGTGATTTTAATGCCATTTTGCCATAATTCATCTGACAATGTCTTAAATTGCTCCTTACGGGCAGTTGGCCCTGGACACAGTTGCATGGTCTTTGTTCGTCTTTTTGCGCTTCCCCCCGGGTTATGTGCTTGCAGCTTATTTAGGGGCCATGCACGAAGGTGCGAGGCCCCTATTATGTTCGGTTTTTTATTTTATTATTTATTATTTTCTTTCTTCCGACTGGGGTCTATGGCACCCCATAGAAACCGTTGCCCGGGGAAAAGTTGTTTTGGTTTGACATTCTGATAGAGGACAGTCCAACATTAATTACACCAATTTTGGTGTCTCTAACTTATTCCCTCTAGCGCCCCCACCTGTCCAAAGTTTCACTACTTTAGCTAATAACTTTTGACCGTAAGCCTATCAAAAAAAATTTTTTTTTTTCCCTCTGATTCCTGAGTCATGACGATTTCGATTGCACCCTATGACGTCATTTTCCGTCATGCAATTTTTCCGCCATTTTGAATTTTCAGAAAAAACTACTTTTTCGAACTCCTCCTAGGGCGATGCTCGATTTTCACCAAAATTGCACCAGATCATCTTCAGCAGTGGGGACAAAAAGTTATGGAATTCAAGTTGATTCGTAAAGTTTTTGATAACGTGCAAATAATTTTACGTAGCGCTTCGAAAACAAACTTATGGCTGTATCTCCGCAACGCTTTATCGTATTCAGACCAAACTTGGTAATGTCATCACAAGCATGACTGAGGCTACCTGCAGCGTTTCGGCGCAGCGCCACCTACTGGTCCGGAGATATGAAAAATGGCTATTTTTGCTCATAACTCCTGAACGGTTTGTCCAAAAATCATTAAATGTGGTCTCGTTAGATTCAGGGCGTCATGTTGAGTTGATTGATATCCAATTTTCCCATATCGGCCATTTTGTCTGTCGGCCATTTTGAATTATGTGCTAAAATGCTGTATTTTCTGAACGCATGAACGAATTGTTACGAAACTCAGTATGGGTCATCAGTACGATGCCCTGAAGGAGCCTGAGGAAGTTTCGAAACAGCGCCACCTTGTGGTCAAAAGTTATAACAACATTTCAAAAAGGCTAATACTTTTGAATAAATCTTCCCTGGTTGAAATGCCACTGGGTCTTTATAGATTTTGGGTCAAGATTAGGACATAGATACCGATTTCTATATTTGGCCGAATTCCTGTCCGCATCTTGATTTCAGTCAAAACCTATTTTTCGAACTCCTTCCTAGCGAAAATAAAAAATAAATTAAACGTTTTCGATTTTTCACTAATCGAATGTATTTTCATATAGACTGTGCCGAACTTAAGTATGGATTTTCGTGTCAAATTGACACAATACCGTTTTCGTATAGGCAGCAGCAAAGTTGTGGCATTGCTGCCAAAATGACTATTAAGTCTTTATCTCTGCATTGGCCTTGACATTTTGACACCAACTTTGTAATTGTCATTGTCACCTCCTCCCTGACCACTATCACATAAATTTCGGTAACGCGCCACCTATTTGTCAAAAGTGATATAACATTAAATCATTTAAAAGGTTAACTGTATATGTGATTTTTTAGCTTTATCCATGCTCTTAAAATGTCTTTAATGGATCCTTCTGCAGTTGGTCTGCCACTCCCACCCATGATGGCATCTGTTGCCGCTTCTTCGCTTGCCCCCCGTATTGGCTGTTGCAGCCTATATAATCAATGTTTCTCTCCTCCGTTTTTTTTTTTTTTTTTTTTTTTTTTTTTTTTTTTTTTTTTTTTTTTTTTTTTTTTTTTTTTTTTTTTTTTTTTTTTTTTTTGGGTTTTTTTTTATTCCTTTCTTCCGACTGGGCGTCTATGGCAGCCCATAGAACCGTTTGCGGGAAAGTTGTTTTGGTTTGACATTCTGATAGAGGACAGTCCACATTAAGTCAACCAATTTTGGAGTCTCTAACTCAATTCCTCTAGCGCCACCACTGTCCAAAGTTTACTTTATTATGCTAATAACTTTTGAACCGTAAGGCCTAATCACAAATTCTTTTTTCCTCTGATTCCTGAGCTCATGCCGATTCGATTGCACCCTATGACGTTCATTTTCCGTCATGACAAAATTTTTTCCGCCATTTGTATTTTTCAGAAAAACCTACTTTTTCGAACTCCTCCTAGGCCGATGTCCGATTTTCACCAAAATTCACCAGATCATCTCAGGACACGTGGACAAAAAGTTATGGAATTCAAGTTATTCGCTTACAGTTTTTGAATACCTGCAAATTAATTTTACGTAGCCTTGCGAAAACAAACTTAAGGCTGTATCTCCGCAACGCTTTATCGTATTCAGACCAAACTTGGTACAGTCATCACAAGCATGACCTGAGGCATACATGCTGCGTTTCGGCGCAGCGCCACCTACTGGTCCGAGATAGAATAATGTATTTTTGTCATAACTCTGACGTGTGTCAAAATATAAGTGGCTGTTAGATTCAGGGCGTCATCGTATGACGATATCATTTTCCCAGATCGGCCATTGCTGTCGGCCATTTTGATTATGTGCTAAATGCTGTATTTTGAAGCATGAACGAAGTTACGAAACTCGGTATGGGTCATCAGTACGATCCTGAGAGCTGAGAAGTTTCGAAACAGCGCACCTAGTGGTGAATTTTCAATGCTATAACTTGTTGGTTCGATATTTTCAGGAGTCATTCTTGATCCTGAATCTTGCGGTCCACAGATCCAAAATGCCTGGTTTTTTTTACGGTTTGTGGGCGTTGGATTTGCGCAAAAAAACATTGCATATCTTCGAAACCGTTGTCATCGAGACGTAAACACCGCCAGATGTTTGGATACATAGGCGATAGGCTTAGCTAATGCCCAAATGCGAAAAATTGTAGTAAGGGGTAGAAAATCAACAAAGTCACGTGTCAGTCTTTTTAGTGTTTATTAATGTATTAACTCGAAGTAATGAGATATTTTACAAATTACACACATCGTATGGGCTCCTTGGGCAATAAAATGTGGGATGAGCCTCTTGGTGGCGCTATAATAGGAGCCGTAAAAGCTATTCTTGATGAATAAAATAGCATGTGCAACATCAACTAGTGGTCAAAAAGTTATAAAAAAATTTCCAAAAGGCTAATAAAATTTTGAATAAATCTGCCTTTGAAATGCCCCTTGTTTTTAATAGAATCCTTGGGCAAGTGGAACATAGATACCCGGTTTTCCTTATTTGGGGCCCAATTCCGTCCCCCATCTTGATTTTCAGTCAAAAAACCATTTTTCGAACTCCTCCTAGACCCTTTTTCCGATTTTTTACCAAAAACGAATCGTTCATTCCAGACCGTGCCGATAAAAGTTATGGGTTTCTGCGATAAGAAAAAGTTTTCGTAACGCGCAGCAAATTTAGGGATGTGCCAAAAAGATTTAAGTTTTACTTGGGGTGCCTTGAATTTTGACACAAACTTTTTGTGTCATTGTCACCCCACCCTTTGGGCCACTCCAATCAATTTGCAATGCGCCACCTATTTCGGGAAAATGATAAACCATTAAATTTTCTTATTTTTTTTGTAATATTGTTTTTTTGCCATTTCCAATTTCTTTAAAATTCTTTAAAATTTTCATTGGTCGTTGGTTGCACTTTCCCCCCATTTGGCTTCTGTTGCTGCTTCTTGCGCTTGGCCCCGGTAAAGGTGCTTGAGCCTTTTATTTTGGGGGCCCAAACACCGAAGGGGGGTGGGACTATTTTATCTGTTCCCGGGTTTTTTTTTTTCTTCGGGTTTTTTCCGACTGGGGGTTATGGCAGCCCCTAGAACCGTTTTTTCCGGGAAAAGTTATGAAATTTTGGGACCTGTAGGGACAGTCTGAAAGTCACCGAGCAAATTGGAGTCTCCCAAATCAATCCCCCTGCGCCACAACTGTCCAAAGTTTATCTTTTTGTTATCTTTTGAAACCATAAAGGCTTTGAACACAAAACTTTTTCCCCTATTCTTGGTCATGCCCATTCGTTTTCACCCTAGACGTCATTTTCCCTCACGACAATTTTTCCGCCATTTGTAATTATCCGAAAAAAATACTTTTTCGAATCCTCCTAGGCCTTTGTTCGTTCTCACCAAAATGAAACCCGATCTCCAGACCGTGTGACAAAAAGTTATGGAAATTATAAAACGCTCGTTGTTTCGAATACCACCAAATTAATTTTAAGTAGGCTTTCGAAAACAGACTAAGGCTGTTCTCCGAAAGCTTTATCGTATTCAACCAAAAATTGGGGGACTGTCATTACAAGCATGACCTGGGCTAATGCTGGTTTCGGCGCAGCGCCACTACTGGTCCAGAGATACGAAAAAATTTTCTATTTTTGTCTAATACTGAACGTTTGTCCCAAAAATAATAAGTTGGTTTTTTTTAGATTCGGGGTCAGCCGAGCGGAGTATCAAATTTTTCCCCGATCGGCCATTTGGCTGTCGGCCATTTTTAATTTTTGTCTAAAAAGCTGTATTTATGAAAAGCATGAACAATTGTTCGAAACTCGGAAGGGTATCAGACGATACCCCGAAGGGGCCTGAGAAGTTTCGAAAAAGCGCACCTGTGGCAAAATGATTTTTAAAAAATGATAAAAATTGGTGGTGTTTGACGTATTTTCCGGGGTATTCGTTTGGGGTCCCGTCCTTTCCGAGTCCACAGATACCAAATATGCTTGGTTTTTTTACGGTTTGGTAGCGTTGTGATTTTTGCGCTTAAAAAATTTGCCCATTTCTTCGAAGCCTTTTCCGACCCAGACGAAACCACCGCCAGAAGTTTTGGGAAACATAGGTCGATAGGCTTATGCTAATGCCCAAATGCGAAAATATTGATAGTAAGGGGTAGTAAAATCCAATCAAAGTCACGTTGTCAGTCATTTTTTATGTGTTTATTCACATAAATGTATATAACTCCAAAACTAAATGAGATATTTTCACCAAATTTTACACACACATGTATGGGCTCACTTTGAGGTCACATAAAAAAAATGGTGGGATTTAGCCCTTTGGGGGGCGCTTAATAAAAAAATAACTGCTATTCTTAAGAATGATTGGTTCAACATTACAAAATCGATGTGCCATAGCACCATCCCCCGAAGGGACTAAAACATTTGAGACAGCGCCACCTTTTGGTCAAAAATTATAACATAAATTTTTAAAAAACTTTTTTAATAAATCGGTTTTTAATGCATGGTTTAAATTTTTTTTTGTCCCCCCTTGCACTAATTTTTTTAAACGCCAACTATTGGTCAAGTGATAATCATTAAAACCCTTTTTAGTTAATTTTGATTTTTAAAACCATTTTTGCCAAATTTCTTTTAAAGTCTTAAAATTGCCTTCTGCAGTTGGTCTGACAATGTTTGGGATTTTGTCGTCTTCTTTGCGTTGGCCCGGTTTTTGCTGCTTGCAGTTATATTTATTAGGGGCCAAGCACCGAAGGTGCGGTGGCACCTATTGTATCTGTTCCGGTTCTTATTATATTCTTCCGTTCATTCTTCTTCTTCTTCCGACTGGGTGTCTATGGCAGCCCATAGAACCGTTTGCGGGAAAGTTATGAAATTTGGTCACTGATAGAGGACAGTCTGAAAGTCAACAGAGCAAATTTGGAGTCTCCAACTCAATCCTCTAGCGCCACCAACTGTCCAAAGATTTACTCTTGTTTATGCTTATAACTTTTGAACCATAATGGCTAGAATCATCAAATCCTTTGTCCTCTTATTCCTGGGCTATGCCGATTCGATTGACCCTATGACGTCATTTTCCGTCACGAATTTGTCCGCCATTTGTAATTATCCGAAAAAGCTACTTTTTCGAACTCTCCTAGGCCGTTGTTCGATTCTCACCAAAATTGAACAGATCATCTCCAGACCGTGCTGACAAAAAGTTATGGATATTCATAAAAACGCTGCAAGTTGTTCTCGAATACCACGCAAATAATTTTAGTAGCGCTTGCGAAAAACAGACATAAGGCTGTATCTCCGCAACGCTTTATCGTATTCAACCAAACTTGGTCATGTCATTACAAGCATGACTGAGGATACATGCTGCGTTTCGGCGCAGCGCCACCTACTGGTCCAGAGATACGAAAAAATTGCTATTTTTGCTCATAATACTGTACAGTTTGTCCAAAAATCATTAAATTGGTCTCGTTAGATTCAGGGCGTCATGCCGAGTCGCTGATATCCAATTTTCCATGATCGGCCATTTTGTCTGTCGGCCATTTTGAATTATGTGCTAAAATGCTGTATTTTCTGAACGCTGCATGAACGAATTGTTACGAAACTCGGTATGGGTCATCAGTACGATGCCCTGAAAGAGCCTGAGAATTTTCGAAACAGCGCACCTAGTGGTGAATTTTTTTTTTCAAATGCTTATAACTTTGGGTGTGGTTGACTTATTTTCACGAGGATCATCTTTTTGAGTTCCTGAATCGTTGCCGAGTCCAACGATGCCAAACATGCTGGGTTTCGTCTTACGGTTTGTGTAGCGTTTGCGATTTAGCGCGAAAAAACATTTGGCTATATCTTCGAAACCGCTTGTCCGATCGAGACGAAACCACCGTCAGAAGTTTGGAAAACATAGGTCGATAGGCTAAAGCTAATGCCCAATGCGAAAATATTGATAGTAAGGGGTAGTAAAATCCAATCAAAGTCACGTGTCAGTCATTTTTTATGTGTTTATACACATAAATGTATATAACTCCAAAACTAAATGAGATATTTTCACCAAATTTTACACACACTTGTATGGGCTCACTATGAGGTCACATAAAAAAATGGTGGGATTGAGCCTATTGGTGGCGCTATAATAGAACGTAACTGCTTTTCTTAACGAATGCATTGGTGCAACATTACAAAACTCAGCATGTGCCATTCAGCACCATGCCCTGAAGGTACTCAACACATTTCGAGACAGCGCCACCTTTTGGTCAAAAGTTATAACATAATTTCTAAAAAACTTTGATTAAATCTGCGTATTTTAATGCCACTGGTCTTAAGGTTTGTCATTGTCACGATCTGACCACATCACATCGTTTTTGTAACTACGCCACCTATTGGTCAAAGTGATAATCCATTAAATCACATTTTTAGTTAATTAGTGTGATTTTTAAGCCATTTTGCCTAAATTAATCTTTAAATGTCTTAATTAGGGAATTGCTCCTAGTGCGTTGGCACTATTGTTGATGTCTTGTCGTCTTCTTTGCGCTTGGCCGGTTATGCTGATTAGCTTATTATTTATTATTATTATTCTGCTTCTTCTTCTTCCGACTGGGCGTCTATGGCAGCCCATAGAACCGTTTGCGGGAAAGTTGTTTTGTTTGACATTCTGATAGAGGACAGTCCAACATTAAGTACACCAAGTTTGGTGTCTCTAACTCATTCCCTCTAGCGCCACCACCTGTCCAAAGTTTCACTTTTATTATGCTAATAACTTTTGAACCGTAAGGCTTTCATCAAAATATCTTTTTTCTCTTGATTCCTGAGCTCATGCGATTCGATTGCACCCTATGACGTCATTTTCCGTCATAAAATTTGGCCGCCATTTGAATTTTCAGAAAACTACTTTTTCGAACTCCTCCTAGGCCGATGCTCCGATTTTCACAAAATTGACAGATCATCTCAGACAGTGTGGACAAAAAGTTATGGAATTCATGTTGATTCGCTCAAAGTTTTTGAATACGGCACGAAAATAATTTTACGTAGCGCTTGCGAAAACGAACTTAAGGCTGTATCTCCGCAAACGCTTTATGTATTCAACCAAACTTGGTACATGTCATCAAGCATGACCTGAGCAACATGCAGCGTTTCGGCGCAGCGCCACCTACTGGTCCGGAGATATGAAAAATGGTATTTTTGCTCATAACTCTGAACGTTTGTCAAAAATAATATAAATTGGTCTGTTAGATTCAGGGCGTCATACCGAGTCGACTGATATCCAATTTTTCCATATCGGCCATTTTGTCTGTCGGCCATTTTGAATTATGTGCTAAAATGCTGTATTTTCTGAACGCTATGAACGAATTGTTACGAAACTCGGTATGGGTCATCAGTACGATGCCCTGAAAGAGCCTGAGAAGTTTCGAAACAGCGCCACCTAGTGGGTGAACTTTTTTTTTCAAATGCTTATAACTTTGGGTGTGGTCGACTTTTTTCACGAGAGTCATCTTTTTGAGCTCCTGAATCGTTGCCGGAGTCCAACGATACCAAACATGCTGGGTTTCGTCTTACGGTTGTGTAGCGTTGCGATTTAGCGCGAAAAAAAATTTGGCTATATCTTCGAAACCGCTTGTCCGATCGAGACGAAACCACCGCCAGAAGTTTGGAAACATTAGGTCGATAGGCTATACGCTAATGCCCAAATGCGAAAATTGATAGTAAGGGGTAGTAAATCAACAAAGTCAGTGTGTCAGTCATTTTTACGTGTTTTTTCATATAAATGTCATATAACTCTGAAGTGAATTGAGATATTTTCACCATAATTGAACACATACGTATGGGCTCACTCTGAGGACACATAAAAAAATTGTGGGATGAGCTCTTGGTGGCGCTATAATAGAACAAAACATGAAATTCCATTGACTACAATAGTTTTGTGAATAAATGCTATACTAAACAATGCATTGATGTAATATTAAGAATCAGATGTGCCACAAACACCATCCCTGAAGGTACTAAAATATTTCGAAAAGCACCACCTTGTGGTCAAAAGTTATAAAAAAAATTTCCCCAAAAAGGCAATTTTTTTGAAAAATTTGTTGAAGCACTGGTCTTAATAGTTTCCCTTGGGGTCAAGGGAACATGATCCCGGGTTTTTTTTGCAAAATCCGTCCCCACTTGATTTTCAGTCAAAATATTTTTGAACTCTTAGAGTTTGTGATTTTCACCAAACGAATGTACCTTCAGACGTGCGCTAAAGTTATGGTTTTGGTGTTGGACGAAAGTTTTTTTATAGGCAGCGAAATTTGAGCATGTGCAAAATGACTATTAAGTTTTTATTTTGCAATGCCGAATTTTGCACCCAAATTTTGTTTTATTGTACCTCATTGCCCACTAAATCAATTTTGGTAACTGGCCCCCTATTTGTAAAAGTGTAAACCATTAAATACTTAAAAGTTATGATATGGGGATTTTTTACCCATTTACCCAAGTTCAAAAAAATGTTTTTATTGTCTTGCTGATTGGTTCCCACCCCCAATGAGGGGATTGTTGCGTTTTTGGTTGGGCCCCCGGTAAGGTGCTTGCATTTTATTTT
>JAZAVI010001061.1:0-32732 GCA_036326025.1 Chrosomus eos | reverse complement strand
ATACCCAACCCGCCATAATTACAAGTACCTGAGTGTCAGTCTGTTGATCTAAGCACTCAGCACCTGAGAACCTGGGGCAGCATCCAGGTCCAAACTGTAAAATCTCACGAATGTGAGCGGAGAGGACCAGCCCGCCGCATCACAAACATCTTGAAGAGATACCCCCTGCAATATGGCTTTAGAAGCCGCCATACTCCTGGTCGAGTGAGCTCGGACCACCAAAGGACAAGGCTGGCCCGAGTACTCGTATGCCAGTGAAATAGCCTCGACTATCCACTTACTGACTGTCTGTTTGGAAGCAGGAAGACCTTTCTTAGGTGATCCAAAGCAAATCAGTAATTGGTCGGACTTCCTGATTGAGGATGTCCGACGTACATACGTGTCCAATGCTCGCACTGGACACAAGAGGTGCAGTCTTTCCTGGTCCGCAGTTGCAAAAGGAGGACAGAAAGCCTGCAGCACAATAGGCCTCGGAGTCAAGGTTGGAACCTTAGGGACGTATCCCTGTTTTGGATATAGGAACGCCTTGACCATCCCCGGTGCAAATTCAAGGCAGGTGGGGGAGACCGAAAGAGCCTGAAGGTCACCAACTCTCTTTAGGGACGAAATAGCTAGCAGAAAGAAGTCTTGAAAGTAAGGAACTTTTCTGAGACCGAATCTAAGGGCTCGAATGGAGCCCTAGACAGGCCTACTAGAACTACAGTCAAATCCCAAGCTGGCACCTTAGTGCGAATTGCAGGCCTCAGCCTCAAAGTGCCACGAAGGAAACGTGTAATCAGGGGGTCTCGACCCAAAGATATACCTCCCACCATGGTATGGTAAGCCGCAATGGCTGCCACGTAAACTTTTAGTGTGGAAGGACATAGACCTGACACAAAGCGCTCCTGCAGGAACTCGATTACTGTGTTGACAGAACAATTAACCGGATCCCACTGATGTCGGTGACACCATAAGGAGAAAACTCTCCATTTAAGCGCATACAGTTTCCTCGTAGCTGGAGCTCTGGAGCTTAGGATGGTCTCAACAGTCTCAGCTGAAAGACCACTATCTATAAGTTGGGCCCCCTCAGAGGCCAAACCCAAAGATTCCACATGTCTGGTCGAGGGTGAAATATTGTGCCCCCGGCCTGAGACAGAAGGTCCCTCCTCAAAGGGATCTCCAATGGAGGCCCGTCTAGCAGAAGGATCAGGTCCGCAAACCAGATCCGACTTGGCCAGCGTGGTGCTACTAGCAGTAGGCTTATTCCATACCGACGGACCCTCTCCAGAACTCCTGGGAGCAGAGCAACAGGGGGAAAGGCGTACAGACGTAGCCTCGGCCACGTCTGCACCATGGCGTCCAGCCCCAGGGGGGCTGGGTGCGTCAGAGAATACCAGAGAGGACAGTGCGTCGTGTTCTGAGACGCGAACAGATCCACCTCTGCCTGACCATATGCCTCCCAGATTTTCTCCACCGCCTCGGGGTGGAGTCTCCAATCCCCTGGCCTCAGCTCCTGCCTCGACAGGATGTCTGCTCCTATATTCTGGTCCCCAGGAATATACACTGCCCTCAGAGAGAGTACCTTCCCCAGAGACCACAGGAGGATCTGGTGCGCCAGTTTGCAAAGCGGACGCGAGCGCAGACCCCCCTGGCGGTTCAGATAAGAGACCACTGGTGTGTTGTCTGTTCGAACGAGCACATGATGGCCTCTTAGGTCCGGAAGGAAATGTCTCAACGCATTGAAGACGGCCATCATCTCCAGGCAATTTATGTGCCAAGAAAGATGATGGCTTTTCCACAGACCCTGAACCGAGCGGCCTTCCATTACCGCTCCCCAGCCGTTGAGAGAAGCATCTGTCGAGATCACTACTCGATGGCAAAGAGCTCCCAACACCGGACCCTGGGTTAAGAACCAGAATTTACATATAACTAAGGCACGAAAGCATCGCCGCGTGCCTTGATATGCAAAGTGGGTTTCCCCTCGGGGAGAACCTTCTGGTCCTGAGCCAGCACTGTAAAGGTCTCATGTACAGCATGCCAAAAGGAATTCCGTTGGACGCTGCTGCCAGTAGACCCAACAGTCTCTCGAACTGTTTTACAGTGCGTGACTGGCCTAGCCTCAGCTCTTCTGTGGCTGTTAGGATAATAAATCCCATACCACACCAAGGAAAGTGGTTCTCTGTACTGGAGAAAGTACACTCTTCTTGGCATTGAGCCTCAACCCCAACATCTCTATATGAGCGAGAACGACACCTCAGTGCCGAACCGCCAACTGCTCTGATTCCGCTAGAATCAGCCAGTCGATATAATTCAGAATGCGTATGCCCTGAAGCCTGAGAGGGGCTAAAGCTGCATCCATGCATTTCGTGAACGTGCGGGGTGACAAAGCTAGGCCGAAAGGAAGAACCCGATATTGGTATTCTTTGCCCCTGAAAGAAAACCTCAGGAACTTCCTGTGCTGAGGGAGGATGGAGATATGGAAGTATGCATCCTTTAGATCTATCGTGACGAACCAGTCCTCGGATCTGATTTGGGTCACGATCTGTTTGAGGGTCAGCTAACTTGAACTTTAGTTTCTGAACTGACCGAATAAACAGGCGAAGATCTAAAAGGGACGCAACCCTCCATCCTTTTTTGGAACAATGAAATAATGGCTGTAAAAACCCGACTCTCTGACGGGTGAGTACACCTGTTCTATAGCTTCTTTGCTAACAGGGCCTTTACTTCTTGTCCCATTACCAGAGCCTGCTCGGGATGCACCACTGTGGGCAGCACCCCGCTGTAATGAGGAGGACGAGAGCCAAACTGGATTCTGTATCCCTTCTCTACAAACTGCAGGACCCAATGAGAAATATTCGGCAGAAGCATCCACGCTGCCAGAAAATTTACTAAGGGAACCAGCCCCTCGAGGCTGGTCTCTGGTGTTACTGAGGGAGCCAAATCTGGAGCCTGAAACATAATGGCAGGAACTACCTGACCTGACTACTCAAAAGCCCCCCTCAGAGGGCGCGAAACCAATGCTGTACCGCAGCATAGCATCAGCGACTCGCTGGAGACCGCTGCGCCCTGAAGCACCGGAGGTGGCAGGGTTGGCAGGAGGGTCTCGTGAGGACCCCGAAATGGAACGGGCACCGTGAAATGAGGTGTACACCACTCTACTTCGGTCGGGGCTGTCCTCACAGGCCTGATGCCTAAGCATCAGGACCTTTTTTTTTTTTTTTTTGAACCGAAGCTTTCTTCGCCTGAAGAACGGTCCTCAGATCCGGCTTAGGCTTAGGCGACTTCGGTTGAGAGGGTTGCGTCTGTCTCCAGTATCTACATGGAGGAACACGAGACGCAGCACTCTCTTTCTGTGCACATAATATGATGAACTCGACGGCTGGGGCTGCTCACGCCCAGCAGCCCCAGGGGGCTGGACACAGCGAGGGAGAAACCTTATTATATATTTTTTTTTATATATATATATATTTTATCACCTAACAACGACCGCATGGAATGCGTCGCCGAAGAGACCCGAAGGCTCAAATTTCGCTATATCCAGAACCCCAGCAGATCGGCCTGATAAGCCTGGAGCATTATAATATAGATTTCTATAAACATTCTCCAGCTGACCTGCTGCCGTATAAGCTTTACCCATAAAACCAAAGTAGTTCTGCTTAAACCTACGCGCTGCCTCGGCAAACACGAGATCCCAGCCACAGAATCTTATTTTTGCAAAATACACTCGAAATCTAAGCGGTGCCTCGGCAAACGCGAGATCCGAGCTAGATTCTGATTACAACATTAAACCTACACGCTGCCTCGGCAAACGCGAGATTCTTTAGTATAGGCTTATGAGCAAAGCAGAGACTTAAATGATGATACTGGACCAGGTGAAAAAATAGCATTTTCCTATTTTTATTTCTGTTCAGCCTGGGGCATCATATCATAACCGTAATCTTTCAACCCTCTAATCTTGAATAAACATTTAACACGAGGGCTGAAAGTAGTGATAAATACGGTTTATTCCATAATTTAAATATTAAGTGTGTAAATCAGGGAAAAAATGGAAGCCTCGTGGTGGAGATAATGTGATAGAAATAAGAAAACGCTCGTCAAGTTTCTTAGGACGAGCGTTCCTTTTTCTCAGCTGGCCATTAAATATTTAATTTACTAACAGCACGGGACAAAACCTCCACCAGTTCATCATATACTGGAAAAATAGATGGCGAATCTAATTCAACAGTGTGTGTGCTTGCTTTCACTTTCAATATTCTCAACACAAACCTCCTCGGAGGAAGAAATGAAGGAAAAAAGGGCTCTCTCTCCCCGAGCGGAAGAAACCGCAGAGCGTGCTTCCAACACCGGGGAGATAGAGCTGGATCTTCCGGGCAAGGAAGAAGAAAAGGCCCTCGGACCGTTCTCCCACCCCTCCAAAAGATCCTTTTGCGATCCCCAGGAATGCATTCTCCGCGCCGCCTCGGCAAACGCGGGTCCTGCATCCCGTGAGAATCGCGAGCCTGCCACTATCATACAGAGTGACAGGCGAGAGCAGAGCATGCTAATCTGGTAGTTTCACTTTCACAATGTTAGCACTCAGCATGCTCTTACTCTCAAACAAAATGCCACAAAGCTGTGTGTGTCCCCACCCGTTTAAATAAACGCGGGCAGGGAGGAACACACTGTTTGTACATTTGTTTCGCCATAACGTTTCCGACAATATTGTAACAGACAACAATAAATAGACAGAGACAGTTTGACACAGATCGCTTGCTGAGGCAACAGAAGCTAAATGCCGGCGAGCAGCGGAAGTGCTCTTATCCTTTCCTGGTTCATGACGTCACCCGCCCGTGACGCTCATTCTCTCATTCCATTGGACTAGTTGGCATAGATGCTTCAGACGCAATCACGCAAGAGGCGTTCCCACCGTGTCGTTCGACGCATCTCGAAGTTCCCTTTTTCGATAAAGGGAACAAAACATTCTTCATTTTTGTCAGAAAAGAAGAAACACAAATCACAATTGTGTTATTAATTCATACATGCATTTATATTATGATAAACACTTAAATAAATAAAAAAATAATAATACGTGTAATAATATAATTGATGCCACTATCTGCAAAATTCGTATTGAGAAAACACATTACTGCGATTTCACTGTAATACAAAGTTTCCATATTATGGCAATAAAATAGTTTTTCTATTGTGTTACAATGTTGTCATATAAGAAGCCCTGTAAAAGTATGTTAGATAATGTTCATAAAAACATCTAACAACTGATCAATGATACAGCAAAAAAAAATTATTTTATGCTTCCGCTGCTCCTCCGTTTCTCTCGCGGCTCTCGGCCTCGCCTTGCTTGCCAGACCCTAGTATAGCATCTTGTGAAAAACCATGGACCTATGGATAAACTGAGACTTTTTGCAGAATAAAATGCACAAAGTCTGTGGAAAGAGCAAAAGCAGAGGGTGTTGTTAGCGGCTTCACGGGTGACTCATTTCCAACTGCACTTCAGCATGTTTAAGAGCACTTTTCAGCTGCTCGAGAAATATTTGACAGATGAAATTGATTCCTCCTTGGCTCAATCATCGTGAGTGGCAGAAACAGGATATTGTATCTTTAACGGATCATTAATTCCTCAAAGGCAAGCATTTGGCTCAGTGCTGTATATTTACAATGGCAATAGTCCAAAATACAATGTCATAAATAAATTGCATCATGTCAGTCAGTGACATGCTGAATAGAAATGCATCAATACTGGGTTTAGAAACATTCAGCGTTTCAGCAGGAGAATGACATTTTTATTAGGCTTTATTCATCATGTGACCCAAGCGCAGAATGTGAATTCATCAGTGTATTATACATACATATGGAAATTATTCCACTTGAGATGCTAAACCTCTTTTTCCCCCACAGTAATGTCAAATCTGTGATTGGTATGGCGAAAGAGGACTGGTGCGTATAGTTATGTTATTAATTCACTATTTAACATGAACTCGCTGAATTTAAAGAAGAAAAGAGTGAAGTTTCCAGAATGATTGATCGAGGGGGACATGAAAAGATGCGTCTGCGGACATCTGGTCATCGAGCCCGTTCTCATCCCAAGGCGTCATACATGTGACGCCATATGACATTTCGTCGAAATCTTACGCACATGGCATCCTTTAGCGTCAACATGAGACGCAGAACCCAAGGCGTCATACAATTGACGCTCGTCTAAATCCGACGCACATGGCATCCTTTAGCGTCAATATGAGACGCAGATCCCAACCCCAGACCTAAACCTACCCATAACAGTGCGTGTTATATTGACGCTAAAGGATGCCATGTGCATAAGATTTCGACGAAATGTCATATGGCGTAACCTATATGACGCCAAAGGATGAGAATGCGTTGGGTCATCCGACGGGTCTGGTATCAGGGAGACTCGCCTGGCAAATTCTCTTTACAACCAGATGAGCTTTAAACTGCTCTAAAGAAAAACCAAGGTTCTACAGCACACACTCAATTCCCAATGCATCTCAAAGCACAACACAAGCACCTATTACTGAATGTAGGTCCTGACAACAACGTCATGTCAATCTACTGACTTCGATCCTCCATATGTCTGAAAACGACAGAAAATCTTTGTATGACAAATGGTAGAACCACAACCACTCAAAGACGTTTAAACCTGGTATAAGGATCCGTCAATCAACTGTCAATCATCCACTGTAGTAAAACAGTTTTGTACTCAACCAGTGTGTGGCTTAAAAGAAAACTGTGGTTCAATATTAATAATAATAATAACAATGAGTAAGATTTTTTTAAAGAAATTAATACTTTTATTCAACAAGGATGCATTACATTGATCAAAAGTGACAGTAAAACATTTTTATTTTGTTACATTACATTTCTGTCAAATAAATGCAGTTCTTTTTTAACTTTCTTTTCATCGAAGAATCCTGATTTTGTAAAAGAATGTTTTAAAGAAATGTTTCATAAGCACTAAATTGGCTAGAATGATTTCTGAAGGATCATGTCACACCCAAGACTGGAATAATGATGCTGAAATCTTCGCCATCACTGGAATAAATTACATTTAAAATATATTCAAATAGACAACAGGTATTTTAAATTGTAATTTAATCGTTTTTGCTATTAGAAAATATTATAAAAAAATCTTACAGATTATAAACTGTGTGTGTGTGTGTGTGTGTGTGTGTGTGTGTGGTTGGTTTATGTGATTTATGAGGACACAAATTTGTATTATGACATGTGTATTACACTGGTATTACAACTTATGGGTGGTTTATGAGGACAGTTCAAAAGTCCTCATAAATCAAATGGCTTAAAAAACATAAAAAACTATGTTTTATTAAAAAATTAAAAATGCAGCATGTCTCCTGTGATGGGTAGGTTTAGGGATAGGGGCAGTGTAGGGGGATATAATATATAGTTTGTACAGTATAAAAACCATTACGCCTATGGAGAGTCCTCATAATGCTGTTGCACCAACGTGCGTGCGTGCGTGCGTGCGTGCGTGCGTGTGTGTGTGCGTGTGTGTGTGCGTGTGTGTGTGTGTGTGTGTGTGTGTGTGTGTGTGTGTGTGTGTGTGTGTGTGTGTGTGTTCGTTCTATAATCAACAAAATGTGTAAATGCAAATAGTAACTGTCTATTTGAAAATAAAAGATAAAAAGCGCATATATAAATGTGAATAAAAATGACTTCACAGATTAGCTAAAGTATGACAACAAATAGCGACTTTGATCATATGAAGCAACTCTCTTGAAAAACAGAACAACCTTGGTAGGCAAAATAATAATAATAATAATAACAATAATAACCTTTATTTTATAAAGCGCCTTTAAAAGCAGCTTCTCAAAGCGCTGTACATATAATGGACAATAGTTAATAGCAAACACATCACATCATAAAAAACAAACACATCAACAAGTGAATGCAAGTTTAAAAAAGTAAGTCTTAAGTTGACTTTTAAAAATGGCATAAGACTGGGCTTCCCTAAGTTCCAAAGGCAGAGAATTCCAAAGGACAGGTGCATAGAAGGAAAAAGCCCTGTCACCCATAGACTTTAAGCGGGTTTTAGGAACCACCAGCATGCTCAATTGTGAGGAGCGCAGTCTGCGATTCAGAGTGTAGAGGTGTAACAGTTCAGATAAATAACTTGGACCCAGACCATGCAAAGATTTATAAGTGAGCATCATAATCTTAAAATCGACACGGAACCTAACTGGGAGCCAATGTAAGGATTCCAGAACCGGAGTGATATGGTTGCCTATTTTGGACCCAGTTAAGATCCTAGCAGCAGAATTTTGTACATGTTGAAGCTTGTGCAGAGAAGATTTAGAAACTCCAGCTAAAAGGGCGTTACAACAGTCAATCCGAGAAACGACAAAGGAATTTATCAGTTTTTCAGCAACTGGAAAGGTTAACAATGGCCGCAATCTAGCGATGTTTCGAAGATGAAAGAAAGATGTTTTAACAGTACTCTGAATGAAAGAATCAAATGAGTGATTAGCGTCAAAAATAACTCCTCATTTTACTCTGGATACCCAAAACAGAGCCATCAAAAGTTAAAGACAGAGAACCAACTTTAGAAGTTTGTTGACGTGAACCAATGAGCATAACTTCAGTTTTGTCACTGTTCAAACACAGGAAATTATTACTCATCCAGGTTTTTATTTCGGTAATACAACCAGAAAGAAAATCAACGTCGAAGTGCTCATCAGGTTTTGAATGTATATATAGATCTGTGTATCGTCGGCATACAAATGATAGCAGAGGCCGAGCGATCTCAAAAGATAGCCAAGTGGTGATAGATATATGTTAAAAATTAAAGGGCCCAGAACCGACCCCTGGGGAACACCAGTGAGAACAGAGCTAATCTCAGACCTATGGTCACCCATTGAGATGAACTGGGAACGGTCATCAAAGTAGGACCGAAACCACTTCAAAACTGTCCCCGACACACCAGACACTCTCTCAAGACGTGTGAGCATTAGACTGTGATCAACAGTGTCAAAAGTGGCTCTTAAATCTAAAAGAATGAGGATAGATGTTACACCAGAGTCAGAAGCCATCAACAAATCATTGGTGATAACATGACATGTTATGGTGATAAAATGATAACACCTCTTCAAAAACTAGACTCAAGAAGGGCCCACCTGGCTCTGCTCAGTAGACTTGATGGAAGTGTCATTAAACCAAGTCCAGGAACAGTAATACATGGGTAAACAATACACACGTGTTCAATAGTTTGTGTAGTTGGGACAACCCCACCTGTGATCTCACCGTCGATTTAATTCACCACCTACAGGGTTGAGGCCTCCGCCCCGACAATGAAGAATAGAAGTGTATGTTTAAATCTGTTCTTTCATTGTAAGGAATCCCATAATCCCACGGGCATGAATCAGCAGCAGGAGATGTCTGGATTCAACTGAGCGTTCCCAGAATCAGATCGGAGCTTTCGCCAGACCTGCTGATAAACAGAGGACGCCTCTTACAGCTACATCTCCTTGTTGGAATGAAATATCTGCAGTTTGAAATTCCAGATCTATCTGTAGCAAAGAAAATCAAAAATGAGATTGCTCTATTTAGCCTGATTTTTTCACAAAGTTACTCTGTACATTGTCACTCTTCTCTCCTGAGAAAAACACATTTCAGTGCATCTCCACTATTTTTTTTTAGAGTTTTAAGGCCAACTCACACTGCACTGACAGACCTTTTTTTGACAGTTGATCAAGTTGAATTGGCTCTTGTCTGGGCGTTGAATGTCTGAGAAGTGACTTTCTGTAATCTGTGATTGTCCGCATTGATCGGCGTCTATCAGTGCAGTTCAAATTGGCCTTTAGATGTCACCCAGATTTTTTGCCAAAAAAATGAGATGCCAAAATCTGCACTAGAAGTCAGAGATTTCAATATAAACGAAAACATTTGTCAACAGATTCTTCCAAACTCTCATTGAGCTACGTTGTCTACTGTAATATATAGCTCTATACTCTAAGGCCCAGTTTACATCTGGTATAAAGATCCGTCTCAGTTGTTCTGATCAGTCAGCCAAAACTACTTGTTTACACCTGGCAGGAACATGCATCTCAAATGCGTCTCCTGTGACCACTTCCGATTGGATTTCTAGGGCAGGATCTCTCGATTTTGTGACTACATACATCACTTACGACAAAATAAAAGTAATCATGCTTTTACACTAAAATAATGGTTCCAAAAGCAGGTTTTCAACATGATGCCATACAATAGAATTTTTGGTTCCCCAAAGAACCTTTCAGTAAACAAATCTTAAAATAAAAAGTTTTCTAGTGTGAAGAACATTTGAATAATCTAACGATTACTATTTCCTTTTTTCACTATAAAGAACTTTGTGTAATGGAAAGGTTCCATGGATGTTAACGGTTCTTCATGGAACCATCAATGCCAATAAATAACTTGTGCATTGCTTCCAAAATTGAAATCTTACCATAAATGTGAATTCTTATTTTGGTCAAGTACAATGTTTAGAAGGTGTGTGCATAACATGATCTCAGGTAAAACAGAGAGGTTATATGAAATGGTATAGTTTCAAGTTTATAGTTTCAACTGGCGCAGCTTAAAAAACTTGTTTTGAAGAAACGGTTGATTGACATGTTACTGCTGTCCAAGATATCAGGATTCATCAACGTTCACCAATTAATTGACATGCATTTCTTATCATTTTTTATGTGGTCTGAGTGATCCGATCACAATATATTTTACACTTGTCACTGGATCACCCAAATGGATGTAAAAAAATAAAAGTAAAAAAGCAAGAATAAATGGGGTCTTACTGTAATTGTTGTATTTGTTTTTGTTTATTTCATTGTAGAAACATTCGAGAAATGTGTGATGATTTTCTGTGTTAATCAATCATAAATCATTTGTTAAAAAAATCAGCCATTGAATTGAATGCAATCATTTATTCAAGAATGGTTTTACAAATTATTTAGACAAATTGTTCTTGATCTAATGCAACTTCTATTGAATATAAATGAGTTCTCCATTATGTCTCCTGAGCTTTGAAAGAGCAATGTCTGAACAATAAAACTTTCTTCAGGGTTTCCTTGGGTTGTCTACAAGCAATTCACTCCTATTTTAATTGAGTAAAGCATTTTAAGATATCAGCACAAAAACTTGTGAAATTGATGTTGAGACAATCAAAACACTAATTCGAAGTTTGAAAAGTTATTAAAAAGAAGTTTGTATGACTGTCAGGTAATATTTTTTAATCGATATACTCTCTAATGAGTTGGATGCTTATTGTAGTTGGAGCCATAATAGAAGCAGGATGTGTTTTGAGTGAAAGAGTCTCTTCTCCAGCTTGAATTACGGGCTGAGCATTTGACAGCTTTGGGTGCAAGAGGCTCATTAGCTTCCCGCCTGACTAATAAACCCAACGCTGAACAAATGCAATATTAATACTGCCAGTCTATTCTCTCCCTATCATTTACATACACTTCTTGAAGTGTTCAGTGCACCTCCGCAAATTATTAATGCACTGATTCTGCAGCTCTCTGTGGACACAGGACTTTAATGACTTGCTCTGTGCTTTTGTGGATTTGAACCGGGACAAATTGTGTCTCAGAAGATGATCTTCGTGGAACTCATTGCGTTTAGTTGGAGGGATTATAAAGGGTAGCTGTCTGTCTCTGCTGGAGAAATATGAACAGGTATATGTGAGAACAGGAAGATCCTGAGGCACAGAGCCATGGCAACTATTCTTTTTGGCTGAGGTATTATGGGATGTATTATTTCCACTAGTGTGTTTACTGCTGATGATTAATGAGGCCTAAAATAAATGCTAACATACTATTCCAAATTGTTCTCTTCCAGTCTTGGTGAATGTGATAATTCCTCTTTTTTTTCACCTGGAAATTTTATAATTCCCTATTGAACTATTGTATTTATTTGCATTATGTTTAATTGCTGGCCTATATGTACACATGCATGACTGTTTAAGCACTGTTTTTAAGGCACATCACATGATTGTGTCACGTTTATGTGCAGTTAGTTTTATTTTCATGGACTTTTGGATGATCCGGTTTGCTAATAAACTGAACTGTTATTTTTTAACTTCGTCATCTTTGAACTATATCTGTGTTGCAGATAGGTTATTCGAGTTAAGATTCTGTGTCATCTATTGCATAATTGCTCAACATTTGTTAGCGCACCAATGCAAGTATTAAAATGCAAAATAACGTATTAAAAAAAGTTATATAGTATATAGTTATATATATATATATATAGGTTTCTCTAAACTGTATAAAATCAAAATCTTAATTTACCCCATCAAAATCCAAATTTATCTTGACACGAAATACTTTAATTGTAAAATATTTAGTTCATTTGGTTGTGAAAGAAAAACAAAAATACATTTCTAGATTTCTGTTTACTTTCATAAAAAAATTCTGGCTTAAATTTCCTACAAAAATAATTTAATGACATACACTGATACCGTTAAATAAAATTACTCATACTGTGATACAAGATTTTCACCATACCAAATACAACACACAGTCTACTTGCTTCAGTCAAATATAAATATATATTATTATTATTATTATTATTATTAAATAAAAACAGGAGTTTGGCCCTTGAGGCAGAGGCTGTTTTCTGGCCCCTAAGTAACCCTGCTCTGGCTGTTTTTGAAAACCTCCTAAATCATTACAGCAGCCATCTAATAATCAGTCAGCAAGATCCCAGGATTCTGATATAATAACATTAATAAAAAATACAATCTTCTCTGTATTCCAAGCATCTTCTTTTGTCTTTTGCCCAAGGATTCAAATAATTACCAAGGGGCTAACAGTGGGCAGCCATCTCGCATATCAGCTCTGATTGTAAATATTTCATTACAGAAAGATGTGTAGAGTGCTTTAGGCTAACTTATGAAGTGACAGGCCCAGTGAGCCCACACCATCAATAAAAGCTGAAATTTTTATTGTGAACTCACAGTGATGCGGCGCAAGGAAACGTGGGCTTGACATACTCTGGCGGTCCAACTAATACTGTAAAACATGATTAACACAGTGTCTGCAAAGAATTCATGGGAAGCAGAAATATTTTGGCACAGCTGAGTTAGAAATGCAATATTTATATGTGTCTTCAGCAACACTTGATTTTAAAGTATCTGTGTATGCATATTTATTTATTTGCCTATGCATTTTTATTATTTATTGATCAGGAATTTTTTTTACACTGTCCTTTTTTTTCAGAATGTGGTTAAAAACGTGATTCAATCTAATTTCTGAGATCAAAATCCAATAAAATGCTGAACAGCATAAAGTCCTCCTAAAATTACACTTAAAAATACCATGGTTATTAAAGCCATAGATTAATGCTTTCTACAGCCCTTTAAAAAGTTACATTGTTCCATTTAAATGTAAGTAATCGTTTCTGAAACATCAATAACCCATTACTAGTGGCCAGTCGAACATCCTTTGAAAAACACCATTGAACCAAATAAGAGGAAATTTTGTATTCTACTGCTCTCATCCCAACTGTATGTATAATTAAAAGCTCCTGCAAGGTCTTGGTGTGTTTCGTTAATCAATAAAAAGAAAATTACTGTCTGCACTTAATGAATCCCTGCCATGGAAATGTGGTAGGTGTTGAAAAATGTAATAAATAAGAATGGGAAATAAATAGAAGAATAGAGAGAGAGAGAGAGAGAGAGAGAGAGAGAGAGAGAGAGAGAGAGAGAGAGAGAGAGAGAGAGAGAGAGAGAGAGAGAGAGAGAGAGAGAGAGAAGAGAAGAGAGAGAGAGAGAGAGAGAGAGAGAGAGAGAGAGAGAGAGAGAGAGAGAGAGAGAGAGAGAGAGAGAGGAGAGAGAGAGAGAGAGAGAGATTTCCATTATATTCGGTTTTATGTTCATTACTTTGTAGCATTACTAAGGCACAGAAATAGGCAACTTACATTGAAAAGGGATTAGATGGGTCACATCTTGGGATCAGAACATCATAAAAACCTTGGCCAACAAGCATACATTCAGTATTATCCTAACAGCCATTCATAAAATCCATATAACAATGAGTCCTAGAAATGTCGTGGCCCAGTAAGGGCACAAAGAAGGGCTCTCAATTTCTTTCTTTTTTTCCAAAATTTTCTTGCAATGTATTATTATTTCCAAGGATCAGCATTCTCCCCTAAAACGTCCAAGACGGGACGCCAAACCATTAGAAGTGGGCGTTGCCACTTTTTCTAAAACAGCTAACCCCTTTTGAACAAGATATTTTCACCAAACTTGGTACACCTATGTATGGGCTTAGTCAGTGGTCCATTAAAATGATGAAAAAATATATATAAAATGGGGGGAAAAAAGAACACGAAAACAGCTATAGCTCTGCATCAGTCAATCCGATTGCCTTGAAATCTTGCATGTAGTGTCTTTGTCGAAGGTGCCATGATTATCTACAAGGATATCCACGTATCTCGAAAAACACGGCTGCCATTGGTCAATGAAATTTGAGCAGCTGTCAGGCAAGGTTAATGGAGGCCGATCATAACGAAACCCTTTGGGCCTGTTTGACTCACGGCCTTAGAGGCCTGTGAGTCCTGCTTAATAAAACATAATACCTTTTTAGATATGTGCTTAAAGGCCTTAAAGTGCTTGAACACCGTTAGTTGCTGCTTGCAGCTATATATTGTTATATTTATTTTATTTTCTCATTTTTTCTACACTGTTTATTTCTGTACTCCAAGTACTTTGAAACTATTGTAAATGTCAACAAACATGCCAATGAACCTTTGTAGACTCTAAGATAAAGTGACAAACAGGCAGACAAAAAACAATGAGAGAGAAATAGGTCTTGCGTCGAGACCATAACATTTCCTATTTCTTTTGATTCAAAGTAAAAAAAAAAAAAAGAGTATGTTTTTATTCGGCACCATCTGTTCTGTTCCACATATCCTTGTCTTACCCTACCCCGTCTCTCTCCCTCTCTATGTGTGCTGTGATATCACTGATATTGGAGGCCAGATGAGACCATGAAGCTGTCTGAGACACAGCCATTGGTGTTTGGTGTATCACAGGAAATTAGCTGTGCAGGGGTTTTGTCCCATAACAGATCAGAGAGACGGTAAAGAACATGCATGATTGACAGTTGCATTTTCAAACCTCACAAACACAACGGATGGCAATTTCAGGTAAAGGTCACAATAAAATCAACCAGCTGTATCTCCACATATCAGTGTCTTCCAGGATATATGACCCTCACTCTGCGTCCTGCAGGTCAGGAAAACCATATGAGGCTCATTCAGACATGGTGACAGGGGCTCTGTTCAAACCGAGCTGCTTTGCAAGTGTTGTGGAAATTCTTAATACGAATACAACCTATTTAATCTGACTTCTTCACCACCAATTTAAATAACAATAATAACTACAGTATCTCGAGGTAATTCCCTGAATACTTACAATACAATACTTCCCTGAAGTAAGGTTCTCCATTAAGAAGCTACTCTCAATCACACTTGAGCGATTTATTTTGTTGTCTTTTGAGCGTAGAATCTTTAGTATTTCTATAACTACCTCAATCACACATATATGTTCTGTTGTTGTCTTTTGAGCGTAGAATCTATTTCCCAAGTTGCTCTTTTTTTAACTTTTTGTTTTACACAAATGTTTTATTCATGGCCGGGAAATCACTGGCCACAACAACCAAGTGAGTCTCCTGAATGGAAACATACATGTACATTTAAATCATACAGTTGAGTAAAAATCAATGTCACTCAAGTGTTCTTCACTGTGATTTGTTCTGGTGATTGGTTTGTAATAATCTAAGCTAATTGTCACAAGGTGACAAATCCAGCGGAACTAATTTCCGCTAGGAGTGTGTTTCCCCCCGGGACGATTTCACTGACACACCGCGCTGGTTCGCTTGTTGTCAGTTGCCATGACAGCGGCAGCTGATTATCTAAGCGGTACCAGGTGCGGGTGTTTGGTGTGGGGATGTGTGATTGGAAAACACGGCTTTGAGAAGCATTTAAAAGGAGAAGGAAAAGGCATTCGAGGGTGGTACTCCCTCGGGAGAAATCGATTCCTTTGGCAGTGGTTTGGATTTGCTGGGATCTTTTGGAGCGGCTGTGAGGATCTGATTGGAAAGGGGTGCAACGGTGAATAAGGGAGTGCAAGCTGGAACGTGAATTGGATGTGAAGTGAGTGAACGGAGGAGATCGAGTCAAGATTGGAGAATGTCATCACTCGCGAGAGGAAGATAAGTACTGAACACTGTATCCGTGTGCATGCATGTCTTACACTGGATTGGATAAAGAATTGAGAAGTGTGTTGACCACGAATATAATCACCACTAAGAGTGTGAACTGGTTCATCTTTGAAACCCTGACATCTTCTTCGGAGTGTGAAAGAGTGTTGCAGACGCTGTGTTCCCTGCGGTGTGAAATCCTCTGCATCTCATCAGCTTCTGAGTGTGGATTCAGCGCATCGGTGGAGGGATTGAACGCTGGGTGAGTGCTGGCCTTATTTGCACTAATACTTGAGAGTGGATTGCGGTGCCTGAATTGAAGTGCTACACAGTGTTGGATTTGATGTGAAGCTGCAGTGTGTGGATGTACACGTTTTATTAACCGCCAGTATCCTCCAGTTTACATTCTCCCCAGTGTTCGCAGAACGAAGCCCTCAGGCTGACTGTGTATGTTCCCCTTCGGCCACCAGGTCCCGTGATACGAGAGAGGAGTGTGAGTGTCGTGTTTAACCTGTCCTGTCTATCTAAATAGAACGTTCCTCTGCTACCGCTGTCTTGTGTGCTGCCTGTTCGGAGGAGAGACCCACCCCAGCCTTAGTGTTGCCGTGGGAACCACCCAGCCCAGCCATACTTCTACCACTGCCTTCTTGGGTGTCGCCTGTCGGAGGAGAGATACACCCCAGTCTTAGTGCCCGTGTGGAGCGACCCAGTCCAGCCGTTTGCCTGTCTCGGCCTCCTTGTGTGCTGCCTGTTCAGTGGAGAGACACACCCCAGCAGCAACGCTGCTCATTCAGAACCACCCGCTCCAGCCGTAAGTCCTTACTCTATTGAAGTGAATTGAACCTGCAAAGTGTCTTTGTCTTGGATTAGAGGGTACCCTTGCCTTGGCTGGAACTGTTACGGGCGGAAAGGCACCCGGAGGACCTCACACCTGCTGCCCAGCGGCGCCACGGGGGAGAGCACCCTACACGGAGGAGACTTGCCTACCCTACTACTTCTCTGCTACCCACCTGTCCTGCGGAGAGAGCCCCCTTCTGGCCCGTGGTCCCGGCTCTGGCCTGCCTGAGCCGTCGTCCAGCCGTAAGTCCCTAATTCGCCGAAATAGCATTGAACCTGCCAACTTGTTTCTGCCTCAAATTAGAGGATATCCTTGCCTCTGGCCGGAGTCGTCAAGGGCGGAGAGGCACCCGGAGGACCCTGTCACCTGCTGCGTAGTAACGTCACGGAGGAGACTCGCCTACTTTACTACTTACCTGCTACCCACCTGTCCTGCGGAGAGAGCCCCCCTTCTGGTCCGTGGTCCCGGCCCTGGCCTGCCCGAACCGTCGTCCGCCTGTATCACGTTGAAGAGAACCTCCTTACCACATTACACCTGTCTCGAATTAGGGGATATCCTGGTCTCTGGCTGGAGTCGTCAAGGGCGTAGAGGCGCCCGGAAGACCCTTCACCTGCTGCGCAGTAACGTCACTGAGGAAACTTGCCTACTCTACTACTTACCTGCTACTCACTTGTCCTGTGGAGAGAGCCCCCTTCTAGTCCGTGGTCCCGGCTCTGGCCTGCCCGGACCGTTGTCCGCCTGTATTACGTCGAAGAGAGCCTCCTTACCGCATCACGTACCTGCACGCCAGACGGGCGTTCGACTCCCCCCTCTTCTGTGGCTGCCAGAACCCCGGGCCTCTTGCGGTGGACCCCTCGGTCCCCTCCTCCCTGGAAAGAGAGACGAAGCCCGTATTAAGACTTTTTAACGTTGTTTTTACTCAATAAAGATTGTTACTTTTTAGAAATTCTCCTTGTCTGTTTGGTCTCTGGTACGCTCCTCGAGGTGGTCCTGGGTTCAAGGGGTGGGTGCAGTCTGGCTTGGCCCCCCCGACCTGTGACAGATTTGGCGTAAGTCGGCAGGGTCCCACCTTGAGTTGAGCGGCCAGAGACCAAGATGGCGGACGAAGAGGCACCTATGGTGCGGCAACCGGTCATGCCGATCTTTATGGGAGCCCCATGGGCTCAGAAGTATGGAGGCCCAGGATCGGAAATGAGTTTGTCGGCATGGAAGACCCAGGTTGAGTACCTGGTAGGACTCCAAGGTTTAAGTGCCCCCAAGGAGTGCAGTTTGTTTTAAATTCACTAGAGGGAGAAGCGAGAAGAGAAGTGCAAGCAGCATCGGAAGCAACGAGAACCACGGTCCGGGCCATCTTTGATTTCCTTACGGAGCAATATGGAGACACCACCCCGGTTGCTGTGCTGCGAACGCAGTTCTTCAATTGTAAGCAGGGACCGCGACAAACTATCCGGGCATTTGCGCTGCAGCTTAGGGAGCAGTTCTCCCGGTTGAAGAAGAGACAGGAACGTGGCCTGGGAGGTGAGGAAGTTCTGCTGAGGGATCAGTTCTTGCTGGGATTGCTGGAAGGTCCGTGCGCCAAAGTTTACGGATACAGTTCCGACGAGAGCCAGACCTCACCTTTGAGGATCTGCGGAGGGAAGCCTTAGCACTGGAGCAAGATCATGCTGAGAGTGTAGTTCCTCCCCACTGCATGGCCACGAATGCTGGTAGTAGACCTCCGTCCCCTGTCATGTCTGATTGGAAGCAGGCCTTCCGTGAAGAACTAAAGAGGGATGTTCGTGAGCAAATGTCCTCACTGACCAAATCCTTTATGGAAGAGCTTCGTCGAGAACACCTACATTCCTTGTCTTTGCCGAGGGAGCGAGCCTATTCAGAGGGGAATCGACCGCCAGCACACCGTTCACTCCGGCCAGCCAGGACTCGATTCCAGTGGGATGGGCAAGGGCGTCCCATCTGCAACGGTTGCGGGGAGCCAGGACACTACCTTCGCCAGTGCCACTCTCGCCGTGCCTCCCAGGGGGGTTTTTAGAGTCACCGGCCACTGTGGGTCAAGTGGTCGGGACCCCTTCATTGGACCCATGTTCGTCTAGGACTTCCCAGGAGAGCTTGGTGGGGCGTTGCCCCGTGGTGATGGTCCAGGTAAATGGCCAGAAGGTACAATGCCTCCTGGACACCGGGTCACAAGTCACTCTCTTCTCAGAAAGTTTGTCTCGGGAGTTGTTTGGCGCCCAGGGCCGGCCCATGACAGAAGCCCCATGGCTCACCTTGCGGGGAGCCAATGGCCTCGACATCCCGTACGTGGGATATCTGGTAACTGACCTGGAGATACATGGGATTGTTGTGCCTCAGAAAGGAGTAGTGATTGTACGGGATGCGTGCCTGGGGTCCCACCACGCACTGCTGGGCATGAATGTCGTCTCAGAGTGTTGGGAGGAAATATTCCGGAATGGACCCAGTCGAGCAGCATCGACGTCGGAGGGCCGAGAATGGAGTCGTGTGAGAGCTGACTGTCGTCGAGTCTGCCTGGTGGAGTCACAGGGGAACCGCGAGGGCACCGGGAGAGTAGCTTGTCGGTATGCTCTGGAGATTCCAGCTCAGAGTGAGGCCGTAGTCTGGGCCAGGCTGCCTTCCCGACTCTATCGCCCAGAGGAATGGGTTTTGGTGGAACCCCATCCGGATTGTTCCAAGGTAGAGGTTGCGCGAGGATTGGCATCTGCACAGAGGGGCCGGGTCTGTGTAAAAGTCAGAAACACGAACTCCTTCCCTGTCCACTTATATCGCCATCAGCACTTAGCCCGAGTTACCTCGGTAAAGGCGCAGCAAGTCCGAGAACCAGGGGAAATCAGATTCCACCGGGTGAGTCCGACAGTAGTAGAAGTGGCCCTGGCACAGACAGACCAGCATGTGAAGGGAACCGGGGAGGGAGTCCCAGCCTACCTCAAGGGAGAGTCGCTGTGGGGGGAAGGTCTGACAGGAGGTCAGACGAAATCACTTCGAGGCTTCTTGTTGAAATGGCAGCACTTGTTTTCCACTCATGACGAGGACTACGGCCGTACCAACGCAGTCAAACATCAGATCCCAACTGGAGAAGCTGCACCCAGTAGAGAGCGCTACCGGCCTGTACCCCCGACCCTGTACTCTGAGGTCCGCACCCTCCTTCGGGGAATGCTGGACAAGGGAATCATTCGTGAGAGCAGTAGTCCCTGGGCTGCACCTATTGTCCTAGTACGGAAGAAGACCGGCTCATGGAGGTTCTGTGTGGACTACCGGAAATTAAATCTGGTGACGAAAAGAGATGCTTTTCCGTTACCCCGAGTAGAGGACTCCCTCACGAGCTTGACCCAAGCGGCCTGGTATTCCACTCTTGATCTGGCCAGTGGGTATTGGCAGGTGGAGGTGGATGAGCGGGACAGGGAGAAGACCGCGTTCACTACCCCCTTTGGGCTCTATGAGTGGGACCGGATGCCGTTCGGCCTGTGCAACGCCCCAGCCACTTTCCAACGGTTGATGCAGCGTTGCTTGGGCGGCCAGCTGATGGAGTCCACTTTAGTATACCTGGACGACGTGATAGTCTACTCCCCAGATTATGAGTCCCACCTTCGGCACCTGGAACAAGTCTTTCGCTCTCTGGAAAAATACGGGCTGAAGCTCCAGCCAGATAGGTGTCAGCTCTTCCGGAAGGAGGTGAAATTCCTGGGCCATATAGTGAGCGCTGCAGGGATTTCGGTGGACCCGGAGAAGGTATCGGCTGTCCAGGAGTGGGCCGCGCCTAAGACCGTACGCCAGGTCAGATCATTCCTGGGCTTCGTCGGGTATTACAGGCGGTTCATCAAAGGTTTCTCCCACATCGCTAAGCCTATCAACCAGCTGTTAGGGGGCACTGGACGGTCCCGGGGCCGGGGATCTCCCTCAGTCCAGTGGGACTCAGCCTGTGAGACTGCGTTTCAGCGACTCAAGCAGGAGTTACTGCAAGCACCAATTCTGGCCTACGCTGACTTCACTCAACCCTTCGTCTTATACACCGACGCCAGCAATCTGGGTCTGGGAGCTGTACTGGCTCAGAAACAACAGGGCAAGGAGAGAGTCATTGCATACGCCAGCCGAAGTTTACATC
Organism: Chrosomus eos; assembly: GCA_036326025.1. Taxonomy (NCBI): domain Eukaryota; kingdom Metazoa; phylum Chordata; class Actinopteri; order Cypriniformes; family Leuciscidae; genus Chrosomus; species Chrosomus eos. Next base: position 11,596 of record JAZAVI010001061.1, on the reverse strand, counting down.
CGGCTGAGAAAAACGACGCCAATTACAGTTCCTTTAAGCTTGAGTTGCTGGCGATGAAATGGGCACTGAGTGAGAAGTTCAAAGACTATCTGTGGGGAGCGAAGGTGCTCGTCGTGACTGACAATAACCCCCTGGTACATCTACAGACCGCCAAGCTGGGGGCAGTTGAGCAGAGGTGGGTAGCACAGTTGGCCAACTACGACTACCAACTGCAGTATCGTCCGGGAAAAGAGCACACCAACGCTGATGTACTGTCCAGACTTCCTGGAGCGCGATCTGTGGGTCAAACATCAACGCTGAACGAGGGACATGAGGAGGGATTGATGGTGGGCATCGTGGAGGCACCGGGCCAACCATCCGTTGAACCCCCTGCAAACTGGGGATGGGACCCCCAGCGTTGGAGGATGTGGCAGGATGAGGATCTGAGGCTGGTACGGACTTGGCTGAGTGAAGGGGCTTGGCCCGAAGGCGAGGAACGTCGGAACCAGACACGGGTGGTGCAGGGACTGCTGGGACAGAAAGAGAGGCTCTTCCTGAAAGAAGGGGTGATGTGCAGGTCCCTCCAGGACTCAACCTTGGGCGAGGAAGTCTGCCAAGTGATGGTCCCCGAAGGGCAACGTCATTCCCTGCTACAGGCTTACCATTCCAAACTTGGACACCAAGGGCAGGAGAGGACGTTGTCCCTGTTACGGCGGCACTTTTACTGGCCTGGGATGGAGGGAACTACGAGGACCTACCTGCAAGGATGTCCACGCTGCATGCTCTTCAAAGCGAGGAAGGAGGTACGGGCCCCACTGGTGCCAATTCGGGCTAAGGCCCCACTACACATCGTGGCTATGGACTATCTGACACTGGGGCGACCGATGGACCGGATACAGAACATCCTTGTCGTCACTGACTTGTTTACTAAGTATGCCTGGGCCATTCCAACTTTGGACCAGACTGCCACCACCACCGCAAATGCTTTATGGAAGTATGTCATCCAGCCATTCGGGTGTCCCGAAATACTCCATGCTGATCAGGGGCCCAACTTTGAGTCTCGAGTGATTCACGAACTGTGCCAGCTGTATGGGTGTAAGAAGACCCACACCACTCCTTACCACCCTCAGGGGAACGGAGGTTGCGAACGGCTGAACCAGACACTGCTGAGTCTCCTGGGGACCCTGGAAGGAGAGCAGCAGGGACACTGGGTGGACAAGCTCCCAATGCTTGTCCAGGCATACAACAACAGCGTGCATAGCACCACCGGGTATGCTCCAACCTACCTGATGTTTGGGAGACACATGAGATTGCCTATCGACTTGCTGTTGGGAGCCACCCAGGCGGAGGACGGGGGTAACCTGACAGAGTGGGTGGCAGTACACCATCAGCGCCTTCACACCGCCTACGAACAGGTCTCAGATCGGATAAATCAAGCAGCAGTCAAGAACAAGAGGCTGTATGATCGGACAGCCCGGGAGGCACCGTTATTACCGGGAGAAAGAGTACTGGTCAGGGACAATCGCCGCCAAGGGAAGGGTAAATTGAGCGACCGCTGGGAGTCTCAACCATACGTGATACAGCGGCAACCTCGCCCAGACCAGCCTGTGTACGCCATTCGTCCCGAAGGGAGAGCTGGCCCAGAGCGGGTGTTACATCGGAACTTGATCCGCCCGTGTCCCAATTACCCGAAACCAGTAGAGAGAACCCCCCGGTTGAAACACCGTCGATGCCTTTGCTGTTGGGTTGGGCAGTGGTCCCAAGGGGACTGGGCGCCGAGCCGCGCCAAATAGATCCTGCCTCACCGCCGAGGCGATCACAGCGGGGTAATCGAGGCCAGCCCCCAATACGGTACGGCGATTGGATGGCCGAGCACCGTTCCAGGAACTAGAACGGTTTGGTGGGGGGGTATGTCACAAGGTGACAAATCCAGCGGAACTAATTTCCGCTAGGAGTGTGTTTCCCCCCGGGACGATTTCACTGACACACCGCGCTGGTTCGCTTGTTGTCAGTTGCCATTACAGCGGCAGCTGATTAGCTAAGCGGTACCAGGTGCGGGTGTTTGGTGTGGGGATGTGTGATTGGGAAACACGGCTTTGAGAAGCATTTAAAAGGAGAAGGAAAAGGCATTCGAGGGTGGTACTCCCTCGGGAGAAATCGATTCCTTTGGCAGTGGTTTGGATTTGCTGGGATCTTTTGGAGCGGCTGTGAGGATCTGATTGGAAAGGGGTGCAACGGTGAATAAGGGAGTGCAAGCTGGAACGTGAATTGGATGTGAAGTGAGTGAACGGAGGAGATCGAGTCAAGATTGGAGAATGTCATCACTCGCGAGAGGAAGATAAGTACTGAACACTGTATCCGTGTGCATGCATGTCTTACACTGGATTGGATAAAGAATTGAGAAGTGTGTTGACCACGAATATAATCACCACTAAGAGTGTGAACTGGTTCATCTTTGAAACCCTGACATCTTCTTCGGAGTGTGAAAGAGTGTTGCAGACGCTGTGTTCCCTGCGGTGTGAAATCCTCTGCATCTCATCAGCTTCTGAGTGTGGATTCAGCGCATCGGTGGAGGGATTGAACGCTGGGTGAGTGCTGGCCTTATTTGCACTAATACTTGAGAGTGGATTGCGGTGCCTGGATTGAAGTGCTACACAGTGTTGGATTTGATGTGAAGCTGCAGTGTGTGGATGTACACGTTTTATTAACCGCCAGTATCCTCCAGTTTACATTCTCCCCAGTGTTCGCAGAACGAAGCCCTCAGGCTGACTGTGTATGTTCCCCTTCGGCCACCAGGTCCCGTGATACGAGAGAGGAGTGTGAGTGCCGTGTTTAACCTGTCCTGTCTATCTAAATAGAACGTTCCTCTGCTACCGCTGTCTTGTGTGCTGCCTGTTCGGAGGAGAGACCCACCCCAGCCTTAGTGTTGCCGTGGGAACCACCCAGCCCAGCCATACTTCTACCACTGCCTTCTTGGGTGTCGCCTGTCGGAGGAGAGATACACCCCAGTCTTAGTGCCCGTGTGGAGCGACCCAGTCCAGCCGTTGGCCTGTCTCGGCCTCCTTGTGTGCTGCCTGTTCAGTGGAGAGACACACCCCAGCAGCAACGCTGCTCATTCAGAACCACCCGCTCCAGCCGTAAGTCCTTACTCTATTGAAGTGAATTGAACCTGCAAAGTGTCTTTGTCTTGGATTAGAGGGTACCCTTGCCTTGGCTGGAACTGTTACGGGCGGAAAGGCACCCGGAGGCCCTCACACCTGCTGCCCAGCGGCGCCACGGGGGAGAGCACCCTACACGGAGGAGACTTGCCTACCCTACTACTTCTCTGCTACCCACCTGTCCTGCGGAGAGAGCCCCCTTCTGGCCCGTGGTCCCGGCTCTGGCCTGCCTGAGCCGTCGTCCAGCCGTAAGTCCCTAATTCGCCGAAATAGCATTGAACCTGCCAACTTGTTTCTGCCTCAAATTAGAGGATATCCTTGCCTCTGGCCGGAGTCGTCAAGGGCGGAGAGGCACCCGGAGGACCCTGTCACCTGCTGCGTAGTAACGTCACGGAGGAGACTCGCCTACTTTACTACTTACCTGCTACCCACCTGTCCTGCGGAGAGAGCCCCCCTTCTGGTCCGTGGTCCCGTCCCTGGCCTGCCCGAACCGTCGTCCGCCTGTATCACGTTGAAGAGAACCTCCTTACCACATTACACCTGTCTCGAATTAGGGGATATCCTGGTCTCTGGCTGGAGTCGTCAAGGGCGGAGAGGCGCCCGGAAGACCCTTCACCTGCTGCGCAGTAACGTCACTGAGGAAACTTGCCTACTCTACTACTTACCTGCTACTCACTTGTCCTGTGGAGAGAGCCCCCTTCTAGTCCGTGGTCCCGGCTCTGGCCTGCCCGGACCGTTGTCCGCCTGTATTACGTCGAAGAGAGCCTCCTTACCGCATCATGTACCTGCACGCCAGACGGGCGTTCGACTCCCCCCTCTTCTGTGGCTGCCAGAACCCCGGGCCTCTGCGGTGGACCCCTCGGTCCCCTCCTCCCTGGAAAGAGAGACGAAGCCCGTATTAAGACTTTTTAACGTTGTTTTTACTCAATAAAGATTGTTACTTTTTAGAAATTCTCCTTGTCTGTTTGGTCTCTGGTACGCTCCTCGAGGTGGTCCTGGGTTCAAGGGGTGGGTGCAGTCTGGCTTGGCCCCCCCGACCTGTGACATAATGTTAAGGCGGGCGTACACGGTGCGAATTCTGACGGTCGGAAGATCGTATGTCCACGTACACGTTACGAGTGAGTTTATCCGAAAATCGTATGGAGGCAGTGATACACGACACAATTTTACGACCTGCTGAATTCCGAAGAAATCGCACGAAGCCAAAAACTCTGCTCTCTCATAACTGCATATAAAATATTGATACAAGCCGTGACTATTTTGCTACATATTTCAGCACCGGGAAACGGACGTCCGGTCACCCTTTTGTGTGTGTGTGTGTGTGTGAATGAGTTAAAAAACGTAGTTATGGTACACATTCAAAAATAAAATTGCAAGCTCTCTGAATGATTAATTAGCCGTTTAAACCACCTCATATGAGTGTTTGCAAGTAATTTTGCTGAGAGAAGCTCGAGCGCGCGTGAGTGAGGGCGCGGTTGCCAGATCCACATAATGGAAAGGTGACAGTAATCTTCTGGACTTGTTTTTCTGATTAATGTCACACTTTAGGAAGTTATTACAGTGGAAAGTTGCATGTTAGGGTTCGTGATATATTAATCCTATTTCCAAAACACAAGCTTTGAACTTATTTTGGAGTTTTATATATTTTTTGTTTTTAGCTTGTTTTTCGTAGCAATATCTGGCAACATTTTACTGTCGGCATTAATAAAAAAAAAACTAGGCTGTAGACAAGACAAACTGTAATTGCTGACAGGAAGATACTACATTCGGTAAGACAAACGCAATGATCATCATGATTATCTGTAAGAAATATAAGCTATAGTAGGGGAGAGCCGGGACGGTTGAAACACTTTTCAGATAAACATCGTTTTCTAAGATAAGGTTACAGATTTTTTTTGTGTGTGTGATCAACAACTCACATATGTGTTCTCTTAGCATCATGTGTTATTCGGTACAAATATAGAATGATTTAAGTAAAAATTTACTTTGAACGGTAGTAGTGCTTTGTTTCAATCGTCCCGCCTGAGCGGGACGATTGCAACACAGGGGTGGGACGGATGAAACATAACAGTTTAAACGGTAACTATTCATCTAATGCTTGTTTTTATGAACAATACCTGACAAGTAACTTATATACATATTGTTACAAACATATTTTGTCATTTATTTTAATTTAAAGGTTCATATTAAAAACATTTTTCTGTCGCCCAATAAACAATAGGCAATATATGCGCGTTTTGCATAATCTTTCTAATAGGCTATTTTGACGAATAAAGACAAATCCGTTTTCTTAAATTTCTTCCTCGAGTCATATTGAGTGTTTGCTAGTTGAATAGCCTGTTATTGTGAAGAAAATTGTCAACCAGAAGACGATAAATTAAATTTATTGAAGATTGAATACTTGTTTCAACCGTCCCGACAGCGCCTCCTGACAGTTAAACCTGTTTTGCCCTTAAACTAAAAAACTCTGATATTACACACTTAAGGGTATGTTGTAGTACTAATACACCTTCAGTATTATCATTATAATGGCACATGAAAATATAAATACAACTTGTCAGTCAAAAAAAAGTACTGCACGAAAGAATTCACTAACCGCACTCAAAAACAGCTTTCCGGCTCTAACTTTAAAACGGCATGACGTAAAGAAAAAATGTTTTCGGGAGTCTGGTAGGCAATTGCGTGCTGTACATGTTGACAAAATTTGACGTACATGACGTGAGTGGTTTTCAAGGAAATGTCAATGTTTCATCCGTCCCGCGTTTCAATCGTCCCGGCTCTCCCCTACTACCAAAAACAATAGCATACAGCTATGTTACAGAATTAAATATGTCAAATAGGCCTACAGGCTGGCAGGTATACGGCTCATGCTGTTTAGTTAACCTTTCACAAAGTCATCATAAAAACATAATTGAAGCAGTGTTTCTAGTAGTCCACACACCATTTTCGTCTTTCTTCTGTGGATTTCCTCAGCTCCTGATTGGTCAAATTCAGATAGATTGACAAATCAGCTCATTCAACCGCAACACACCTCACGAATTCAAGCCGACAGCTCCCGAACTTTTTCGACATGCTTAAAAATTATCGGGAGGTCGAGAGGTGCTCGGCTCGGCTCGTATCTTCCTCGCACACGATACGAGCCGCGACGTGCGAGCATAACCGATTTCCACGCGATTACTCCCGAGTGAAAAAAATCATCTGCGAGCTCGTAAAACAGCAAAAAATCGCACCGTGTACGCCCGCTTTTAAGTTCTACTGTGTTAAGCAATTTTGGGCAAGTATGAGCAAGCATCCTTAGTCTGCATTTCTCTGTACATTTAATGTTGAAAATACCAAAAATGTCTGTTCTGAATCTTTTGAGACACCTCATTTGGCCATATACTGTAACATAATATACTTGTTATATTAATATAATATACTACAATATGATATGTACATCATATGGAACTTACAAGTTTGGAAATGGGTCAGAAAAAATGTATAATTTATTGGCGCAAATACTTATATATTAACTTAAAAATAATAATGATTTATTTTTGCAATGTCCATTTAGCAAAAAAAATAGTATATATAGATAAACTGACAAAATTAATTTTTAGAAATTACATTAAATGCAATAGTAGTTCATACCATGGGTCCATGCTAACCAGGCAAACCTTAATGTCCTGGTATTTGCCCATGCACCATGTTTCTCCTCGGTCACTTCTGATTCTGTTTAGGTAAGGTAGCTGACTATGTAGACAAAAGATAATGAGGCAGCTCACTTGGTTCTGGAACAGAAACATGTTTTCAGGAGCTGTGGGTGTGTGTGGCTTATATTCTTCAATCTTTGAGTGACAGCTGTGCAGAAAGAGAAGCCGGAGCTGATGCTGTTAAAGCCATGACAGTGGGAAACAGCGGTTAGCTGTTAGCAGAAAGTACATATCCATATCCATATCCAGTTAGCAGAAAGTACATATATAAAAAATATAAATAAGTTAGATTTTGTCTTGGGCAACTAACTTAGCACCTTATGTCATGTCGTATACTGTATATGTCAATGTCTATTTTTTGATTTACAGTTTATATCATCATGCTTGCAAAAAATGTATTTTGGCTACTTCTGAATGGCCCTCAATGGAGATAGATGGTTTGTAGAAGCACAGCACACCATTGGACAAATTAGAAACAATGTCTAGACTGTTTTATCCCCTCATTTCATGGTTAATTGCAATTAGACCACTTATCCTATTTCAATGAGCTCTCCAAAGTGCATTGCCGACCCCTTTGAGACCGTATGACATCTTTAGGTGTTGAATCAAAAATGCAGCTTAGACTGGAATGAAAGAACGGCTTTCATTGAAATTACCTTTTCCTTGTCTCTCTGTCCATTTGTCTTTCAATGAAACACGCTAGCTTTTAAAAATCGAGTCTTTGGTGCACAGTTAGTTGCAGAAAATAAGCAATCAGTTTTGTATCTTTGATTTGGTGGGAGCCGCGGCATATCTCATTCATTTGAACTCATCTTCAAAATGGCAATAGAGGAAATTGGTGAACAGATTGATGTCAACAGGGGACACTTTTTTTTTTTAAAAAAACAACAAACCTCAGGAAGACGTGCCGAATCAATTCGGAAATATTGCTTCATTTCTTTCTCTCGCTTGCCAGGGTCTCACACCTTGCTTTTATGACTGATTTACATGACTCTTGCATCATTGACGCACGGCGGGCGCATACCGAATGCAATGCTGATAATAATCGAGCCAATGGCCTGTGAATGACAATAGCAAAAGATGGACTGTGATCAGAGAGATTTTCCCTGTTTGTTATGGAATCCGTGTGCCGTAGGCTGATTTTAAAACGGCATACTGCAGGCTCCATCTGCCAGAGAGACAAAAGGACTGGCACCATTTCCATTCTCTGGTAAGGCTGTTAACTTGTCATGGGCAAAGCTGTCTCAAAGAAACAAGAGGACGAAAGGGGGGGCAGCATCCAGCAGTGTTAAAAGCAATTACAGGTGGAAGAGATCTCAAAAAAGAGCGCCTGAGATGATAACAGTGCAGTTTATGCTATGTTTGACGTGCGTGTGTGGGAATGCGTATTAATTTAAAGCTTTCAGATGGCTTGTTCTTCCAGCAGGGATCACAGTGTTTAGATGATGTTCCCACGCTAAGTGCCTGCATATTAATGTTGGGTATAAAAGTGCAGGAGAAGCGAGGAAGATGTCAGAGCCACATTGAAGGCCCTGCCAAGAGGAAAATATGGAAAAAGTCCTTCAGGTGGGGGAGAAATTACCTGACCTTGAATGTGTTCATTGCATTTTAGCACATGGAGCTGTGTGCTCTTTTCAGTACCATTGTGTGGGAGAATTTAAATGTTTATGTGCTTTCAAAAGATGGCCTGAAACTACTCAACTCCTCAAATGCTAACGTTTTTAGCTACCCTAGCAGAATTTCAAGTGTCACCGTGTTCCAGAATGTGTCAGAACAGGTCAGGTGCATCAAGTACATGTAGCATTCTCAGCATTAGCGCTATTGAGTAAACTGTCCTTTTGTTCTTCATGACATAGCAACAGTTTCTGTAATTATTATTATTATTATTATTATTGGCTCAGACATTTGAAGGTAACTCTATTGACACCTTGAGGTTAGTCACCACCCATTACATTACAGGAACATTTAATAGAGTGCTGCAGGGATGACATTTTTTGTGTAGGCCAAAATCTGTAGATTAGCATTTTAGCACTTCTGGTTCCATCATCAATGGGATTTCTGAATGGGTTTTTGGTTAAACGCCTGAAATAAGGTCTGTGGTTAACACATGCTCAAGATATTTTTATTCTGTGACATAAAAATCCTCAATATAATACCTCATTTTTAAAGCTTTTACTTGTCTTGAAAAAGCCAGTTGCTAACAAGTGGCTAAAGGGGACAGAAGGGTTGTTGAAGACATTAAATAAGTAAACTCATCGACACACTATGCTGGCTTCCCAGCCTAATTGTGTTTATACTCATGTTCTTGCAAAATATTCTCAAACTCAAACATTCAGGGACAATGTTTTTTCATTTTATTTAATTTTTTATAAACAGTGAACTGGAGTTGTTATTGGAAGCTTAGCGTTGGTGACATTGAAGTTACTTTATAGTCCACATTTTTAGGCTTTTAACAGTTGTGTTCATTTGTGAAGATTATTATGATGGACGAGACATGTAAGAATCAGAATCTTTTGTTAGTCACTGAGCTTATTTTAAATTCTGCAATAATTCAAAAGCTAATGGAAAAATCTTAATGCTAACTTCTGGGGTGGCCTAAAAAAAACATCATCACTGCAGCTCTCTATGACAAGTGCCCTAAAAACTGACATTGTAACATTGGCTCAACCAATGGCGTGAGTTTGAGCCAGGATCTGGTTTCCTGACCAATGGCAGACAGGGGCTTCGTTCAGGCAACCTGTTTATAAAAACAATTACTGGCTAAATTTCAGAATAGCATACTTAGTGTTCTTACTATTTCTGCAATATAAAGATTAAGTTACAAATAGTATGAGTAGTATGCTGTTTTACTTAAATTCAGCCAGTGTTTTTGTAATTCTGTTAATGGTAGCCACAAAGAAATTACACCTCTTAACTTTATACAATACTGTGCAAAAGTTTGGGGTCCGTACTTTTTTTATGAATGAATGAATGAATGAATGAATGAATGAATGAATGAATGAATGAATGAATGAATGAATGAATGAATGAATGAATGAATGAATGAATGAATGAATGAATGAATGAATGAATGAATGAATGAATGAACGAACGAACGAACGAACGAACGAACGAACGAACGAACGAACGAACGAACGAAACGAAACGAACGAACGAAAGAAAGAAAGAAAGAAAGAAAGAAAGAAAGAAAGAAAGAAAGAAAGAAAGAAAGAAAGAAGAAGAGAACGAACGAACGAACGAACGAACGAACGAACAAAGCATTCTGTGTTTGCGTACTTGATTCTGGCCTAAAGGAGAGAAAAACAAGAGAACAAGTGGGGTACAGAGAAATAAAGTCAGAGAGAGAGAGAGAGAGGAGAGAGAGAGAGAGAGAGAGGAGAGAGAGAGAGAGAGAGAGAGAAAGAGAAAGAGAGAGAGAAAGAGAGAGAGAGGTGTGAGATATTTGGCTGTTGATCAGGAAATATTTGAGTTTAGGAGTGTTGACTCATTTACATCAGAACAAAACAGGCAGCAGCTTGACAGCAAGAAAGGGACATCTGCCCTCATATGTAGACTGATATTTCCCTCTGCGAGAACAGACTTCAGGCAAACAGAAATGAGTTTCTGTTTTCATGTGCCTCGGAGGGGGTGGAGGAGTTTTCATCCAACAGAAGTGTGATTATGTCACTGAAACTTCTGATATTACTTTTGCTTATTGAGTTCTGTTTCATACGAGCACTTAAATGAGCAGTTATGCCCCTATCCTTGATCAAAGTTCTCCGCTGACTCACCACAAAATCAACATCTTTCCAAGTTTAGTGAAACATCAGAAGTACAGAAGCATACATGCAACTCCTCCCCCTCCTTTTCATTAAACAAATAAACCACAAAACACCATTAACCATAAAATAAAGAATATAAACATGTAAACAAATATCTATCCATCCATCCATCAACCCTTTGGGGTATTTTAAAAGCACTCAGTTACTATAGAACTGTGTTAGCTAAACAAGATGAGAATTACCATACTGACTCCTCTCATCCATCATGGCTGTCTCATCCAATCAGAGAGCAGGATCTTAGATTGATCTGCCTCATAAACATTTAGGAGTTTCACTCTTTCTTTTGGTTTCACGTTTACTCAACCTATTAGTACGCAAAATTTCACCCCAGTTTTGCATTGAGGTCATCCAGAGGTCACAAGCAATAGTTTTTCTAGAAGAAAGTGAATTGCAAATGAAGCGATGCAGAGTAATGCAAAACAAAGCTGATGGTAGCTTATTTTACATGGTTGATTCCTGGTCATTAGCTGGTTCAAATTTGTATAAAAAGATGATCAGATGGAAGGTCAGCTGACAAGTCTAATTTCAAACTGGTAAATATTGAATAGACCGTTAGAGATGGTGGACCAACAGCAAAAAAAATAAAAAAAAGTATTTAAGACTTTAAGAAAAAAATAATCTGTATAACTGGCTTTTACAATTTCTTTCTAAATTTCGAATCTAAAGGTAAACGCTCAACAAAACTGTTGGCATGTTTGTTTTACTGCTTTGACTGTCAAAATAAAATGATCTCATAAAATGATTAATCTCATAATTTCAACCATTCTGTAGAAAACAAACTGAAACACTACTGTATGTAAAGGTAATTGCAAAAATAAGAATAAATAAAAAATACAATGAAAATGTAAAATAACCTAAAAAAGATTTTCTGAAATTTGATGTGTCCCTCTGTAACCTTTCAGCCCCTGTTTGTAAAGCACTGCATTAGAAAATGTATTTGATGTAT